>OY755038.1:182062451-182315951 GCA_963576565.1 Aspidapion aeneum | reverse complement strand
TATTCTGTGAACTTAATACTTCAAGGAGATTGTCATTTGTGATTTGTCATTAAAGTGTTTGTCAATGTTGTCAGTAGCACCTCCTGCGCAGCGTGCTCTCTCTACAAAAAATATCAATATTTTTGCCTCACTTTGCATATAGAGATTATTGCCGTTAATAGGTCTTACGAGAATCTCTCAGTTTAGTGCCCTTTTTAGCCTATTAACCTTTCCATCATTTTTGACGTTGGTCAAAGCTGTCACATTATTTATTGATCCAGGAGACGATGTGAAGCCTTCCAAAAAGGCGCCACAAATGAAATTGCCTTATTTGAAAAAAACTTGCTTGCGATTAAACTCTTTAAAAAAAATCTCTATATCGTTATTTAAAGATGTAGTTGTACATTTACATAGATAGGGTTTTTGGCCACTGTGCGCCGATAAATCAATGTGACGACACGGGTCAAATGTGTGGGGACGATATACACCAATAAAATAATATGCATGAGTAAATTAAAGCATGTGTTTAAAAATAACCAATCAGGACATTTTATACTACATTCTACAAGAAGGACACTCTTATGTACATTTGATATTGCCATTTCTTAATGTTTTCATCAAGAACTGGAAATTACCGTGGGTATTGGAATATTACGTATATGACGTGGATCCCCAAAAATCGAGCGGCAACTCCCGTACTGCACTACCGTTCTACCGACACCCCTCAATAGATGGCATGACAGTGCTGCAATAGTTTATCACACTGAATTTGAATTTCTTGTACCACAAAATAATAAAGCGTGCAAATAATAAAGCCTATGGGCAATATTCTTTGGATAAACTTTATATCTCACCTATCTACATTGTACTTCAAGTAAAAACATTTTATTGTACTTGAAGTACTTAAAGTACCGAATGTACTTGAAGTACCTTGAATGTACTTAAAGTACTTATAATGTACTTGAAGTACTTATAATGTACTTGAAGTACTTACGATGTACTTGAAGTACATTTTAGTGTTCTTGAAGTACTGTACTTGACAAAATCAAGTACATTTCCAAGTACATTGTTAAAAGTACTTTAAGTACCAAGTACAATTTAGTGGATTGTAGATATACTTCAAGTACAGTACTTGAAGTACTTGTAAGTACTTGAAGTACAATTTCAAGTACTGTACTTGAAGTACCTGACAGCTCTGGGGATAATCTAAAAACACTTTGTCTCCTTACTCCCCCCAGTAGCAATATATTTAATGTTTTTTGACAGTCACAGTCTTAAAGAATTAGTTTTTGGAGGTCGATATGCGAGCCATGCGTCTTTTCTTTAGCTTACACCGTTCAGAATTGAAAAAACATTTTGTCCCTCTAACCTTTTTTTCAAGTCATTTTATAGTTTAAGAGCCCAGCAAGAATTTGGTCTTGAATTGCAAACCGATTTTCTTATATTTTAATCGATTTATCATAAGACCATGTCCTAAAAAAAAATAAGGTGCAGGCGAAAATCCTGCATAAACAATCCGCCATCTTTGTTTAAAGATGGCTAAAAGGAGTTTGAATCAAATGTACGTAACTTTTTTACTATTCCATCGAATTTACTCAAGTACCTCTGGTACCAGTTACCTTTTACTATAATGGCCTTTCCAAAACACGATCAATCCTTTGTTTTTCTGTTATCCTTATAGTGTAAATTGTTTTTGTTAGGTTTTTGATTTTGTAAAGAAAATTCCTGGTTTTACAAAAAAAAAACATAAAATATGATAAACGTGCCGATTTTTAATGTGTTGTGCATTCATGATGGGTCTAATTTTTGCTGGAGGTTAAACGGTTCTCGAGTTCACACTTAATAAAGTCTAAGTTGGCCTAAACGTGTTCACTAAAGTCATGAAAGTAAATCAAAAGTTATACTAACAGATCGAAAGAGGATGTCAAGTTAAATAAGAAACGGTTAAAAAGTTCCAAACAGAAACTGATAAGCTGACCTCTTAAAATTGACATACCAAAATCAATTTTAATAACACAATCGTTAACTTCCATTTAATAAATACCGACACTAATAAATCCGGTTTTTAAATACACAAAGGCCGAATTTTGAAGCAAAGCAGCTGGTTTTTATATGTAAATCTGTCACCGTAGGGTCGATTTTAAAATAAGGTCAGGTTTTATTCCAATAAGTGTCTAATGAGCTAGATATGGCGGCATAACCATGACCGAAGCCTAATTTAACCTCTACGGTGTCAATGTAAAGCCCAGCTAAAAAACCATTTAATTATCTTCAAAAAAGCATTTTACACTTTTTGTCGTAACTTTAACAGTTTTCCTGAAAAAAACAAGAAATATGTCATGATTATATATAATTCGATGTTTTCGTACCATAGAAGTACGACAATGGCATGGGTCCATTAAGGGAAAAACTTCTTTATGCCCATATAAACCAACCCGCAGTTACATACTTAAACTCAGCATCATGTGATTTTGATTGATTTTCTTTTTTTGAACTATAGACAAAAATATCCGACAAAACAAATCACCACTGGCATTTTTTTTTTAAATCCGAGTCCACACAAATATCTGCTAGACAACTGAAGACAACTGAACCATATTTGGTAGTGACAGGTCTATTTTTATGTAGGGGAAATCTGTCAAAAGCTATGGACTCTCAAACTTAATTTCTTCAGTTTTTGTCAAAATTCACAAGTTTGTTTTTTTAAGCAAAAGCCCTATTAAGAGATATCTTGTTTGAAAGATCTTTGAAAAACCAATATTTTGGCGTAACTGTCCCATGCCTATTGTCACGAATAAAGGGGGGCCAAGGGGTTGGTTTAAGGTAATAAATATAATATAATAATAAAACTACTGTACTAACTTATTCTGTCAAATTATAAAAACAAACAAATTTTGGCAGAAAAATAAAATTACAAAAAAAGCAGATAAACACAACAACTAAAATACTAGAAACCACTTTATGGGTTCCAGAACAAGATCTAGAAATAGAAGAAAGAAAAGTTCAGGCGGCAGAGAACGAAGTAAAAGCGAAAAATCTGAAATTTTAAATGATAAAGACACTGACAATGCCAACATTGAAAAATTTAATGAAAACTCTGATATAAAAATATATATGGAAATAATTGAGGCCAAACAAAAGGTAATTACATCAAAAGATAAGTTAATAGAAGAGCTTATGATTAGAGTAACACTTTTAGAAGAGAAAATTGTAATGATAAAGGAAAATTTTAAACTAAATAACGAGGTAAAAAAGTTATTAGATAATCATACAAATCAGTCATCCAATATAATGAAAACGCTGGAAAACCAACAACAGGCAAATGTATCACCTATTACTCAAAGCTGGTCAGATATTGTTGTTAAAGGATTGGCACAGAAAGAAAATGATAAGTCAACATTAAAAAAGGTAACTGCAATAACTATAAAACCAAATGAGTCTCAAGATTTTAAGAAAACTAAAACAGAACTAGGAAGATTCATAAATCCTTTATCTTTAAATGTAGAGATAAGAAAAATTGTTAATGAAAAAGATGGTGCTGTAAAAATTTTATGTGAAAGTAAAGGTCAGGCGGATAAAATTAAAGAAGAAGTACATAAAAAAATGGGACAGAAATATACAACTAAAGAAGACGAGAAACGAAATCCGAGAATAAAAATAATTGGGATTGAAGATAAAATGGAAAATGAAGAACTCAAAACCATAATTTTGGAGCAAAATTTATATATCAATACGAAAAATTTAGAAGTTAAAATATTCAAAAAAATGAAAACCAAATACATGGCAATAATAGAAATTGATGGCGAAAATTTCACAAAAATAATGGAAAAAGGAATGCTGTTTATTAATTTTTCAATCTGTCCAATTTTTAAAGATTTTAATTTACTTAGATGTTTTAAATGCTGCGGATTCAACCATTCAGCAAAAATTTGCACTAAAAACCAAAGTTGTATAAAATGTGGATTAAACGGACATTCTTTAAATTCTTGCACAACGTCAACAGAAAATATAGAATGCACAAACTGTTCTGAAGTAAACAAAAAATTTAAACTTGGATTTTTTACTAATCACGGACCTTTTGAACAAAATTGTCAAGTGTACAAAAATCATATAGAAAAAAATAAACTCAACATTGATTATATATCTAAAAAACCCTCAATATAGCAAACACAGATAAAAAAATATCAAACGAACAAAATTTACCAAATAAATGTAGACGGCTTTTTATCATCAAAGGACGAAATTATTGATTTTATTGAATCCAAAAAACCACTAATATTATGCGCAACTGAAACACATATTACAAAAGACATTTTGGAAAGCGAACTATTAATTAACAATTATACATTATTCAACTGTTTATCAAACTCAAGACATACTGGAGGAGTAATGATTTTTGTTTCGAATTCAATATCAATAACCAACAAAGATGAAGTAGCAGAAAACTATGAGCACTGGTTTTTAAGAATAGAATTTAAAATAGAAAAACAAAATTACAAGTTAAATGTACTTTACAGATCTCCATCAGGAAACATTAACAGATTTTTAGACTTTTTTAAATTAATATGCGAAGAAAATTTGGAATATAATGGTATTAACATAATTATGGGAGATTTTAATATAAACTTTAATAATCAAGATTTTTATGTTGAAAAATTTAAACAACTGGTTAATTTATATGTGCTAAGACAAATAATAAAGGAACCAACACGAGTAACCAATAACACAGAATCAAATATAGATCTAGTACTAACAAATGATTTTTCGTTAATATCTGGTGTGGAAAAAATACCAAAGATAAGTGACCATTATTGGACTTATATTGAAATTCAAGTAAATGAACAACCTAAAACAAAAGCCAGCACTTTAACTTATTTAGACTACAACAAACTATGTATAAAATTAATTGAATGTCATTGGGATTACACACTGAATGATGCTGATTCACTTTTTGAACAACTATACTATAACATCGAACACACCTTGATAAAAGTTCAAGAAAATAAAATATTACCTTACAGAAAAACAGAAACACCATGGTTTAGTAAGAAAATTTATGATGCAAAAACAGACAGAGACCATTTTTATAAAAGATTTACTACTAACAGAACTGAAAAAGATTGGATAGAATATAAAGGTAAACGAAATAAATGTGTACATGTATTAAGACAAGAGAAAAAACTCTATTTTGAAAAGGAAATTGATAAAAATAAAGGAAACAACAAGAAAATGTGGAAAACATTGAAAAATTAATTCAACAACAAACCAAAAAGTGACATAACTGAAATCATCTTTGAAGACAAAATTGAAACTGATCCAAACACCATATCAGAACGACTAAACAAATACTATATAACAAGCATAGAAGACATTATTAATTCTATACCAAATACAAGCACAGAGTCTCTTTTAGATGAAATAAACATAGAAAATACAATACATAAATTTGAAGAAGTAACATTAAATCAACTGAAAAACAAAGTTACAAATTTAAAATCAAATAATAATAAAAATGAAGTATTAAACAAAAATATAATGAAAGAAACATTTTTGGTCATAGGATATCCACTTTTAAATCTAATAAACACGTGCTTAAAAAACGGAGAAATTCCAGAAATACTAAAATGCTCATATATTACACCTGTACCAAAAGTTAAAAATAGTAAAAGATATGATGAATTAAGAACAATAAATGTTTTATGGGATATTGAAAAGTTATTGGAAGAAGTGGTATATGAACAGTTTTTAAATTTTATAGAAAGCAACAAAATTTTAGTTAAACAACAAACAGGATTTAGGCGAAAACATTCTACAGAAATTGCAGTACAATACGTTATAAAAACATGGAAAAGAAGTTTTGAGAAAAATGAAATTATAGTTGGGGTATTTTTAGATTTTAAAAGAGCATTTGAAACTATTGACAGGGAAAGGCTATTAAAAAAACTTTATAAATTTGGTCTAAGGGGAAAAGTATTAGAATGGTTTAAAAATTATTTATGCAACAGGACACAGCGAACCAAAATTTTGAATTCATCGGAAAAATCAAACAATATAGGGGTACCACAGGGAAGTAAATTGGGACCATTACTTTTTATTTTATATATAAATGATCTACCAACAGTTTTAAAAAATTGTATGATACAGATGTTTGCAGATGATACATTACTTTATTTAAAAGGAACTTCGTTAGAAAACCTAACTATTGAGATAAATTCAGAATTAAAAAATATAGTACATTGGCTAAACGCAAACAAATTAAAATTGAAAGTAAACAAAACAAAATGTATGATTTTAAATTCAAAAAGCAACTTAACGAATTTTGCAATCACAATAAATAATGAGAAATTACAAATTACAAATTCATTCAAATATCTTGGTATCATTATAGATTCAAAATTAAAGCTTGATAAATACTACGAACATATTATATCAAAAATTTCTTCAAAAATTGGGTATTTAGGAAGGATTAGTTATTATTTATAATTTTTTTCTAAAAAATGTGTTTACAATACAACAATATTACCACATTTTTCCTACTGCTCAACCACTTAAAGATTTTGTCCTCCAAAATTCAAATTTCCATTCACATTATACAAGATACAAAGACGATTTTCATTTAAATAATTCCCAAAAATTAATTGTCCAAAAATCAATTTTTGTAAAGGTTTGTCAGAATTCAATAAATTAAAAAACTCAATAAAAAATGAAAAGAAATTAAACACATTTAAAAGAAGTTTAAAAAATATTTATTTTCAATGCAGTTTGTTTAATTATAGTATTATTCATTTGGATGCAGATAGAATAAATTATTGTGTTACAGTTGAAAATATTACTTAGTCTATTAATATTTATATAGCTAACAATTAGATTTTAATGTAATTTACTTTACTATTGTTAAAATTGTAGCATATTCTTGCTAAATAAAGTTTTAAAGTTAAGTTAACCCCAAATCTTATTAATTATTTAACAATTAATTTAATACCGTTCTGGTCAAATCGATCTAACAAATTTTGATTTGAGCCGTCAAGATGGGACCAAAAGTTGTATTTTAGAATTAAATCAAGTAACTCGGCTCTCAAAGGTTGATTCATTGGCTCTAAGGGAGAAACACCCAAACTTACCTGAATCTACAGGCCTTGCTCTCAGCTGTCACCAAAACCCGGTTAATGCTCAAAAAGTGTCACCCGCCCGTATAGCGGTTACGTTTACGCGAGTACCCGATCTAATACTTGTTATAGGAAAAAAGTACTTTGGTCTCGCGAGTCTATGCCAAAAAGCCCTAGGTAACCAACTTCGATTCTGGTTATAAACTTTTATTGCTTAATTGCATTTATTTCTATTGATGTTAATTATTGATTTATAGGTTGTCCCAATAATATTTGATATCACGCTACCTATAAATATTAAGAATAACTTGCAAATATTGAATTGCCTTTAAGCCCTTATGACTTTATTTAGGTTTATATTTTATTGCTGTGTGCACCTTTGTGACACTATGTCAAAAAACGTGTCAAAATCTATCGACTGTCTATTTTCGTGACAATATTTATTTTATTTTAATAAGAACTAACTACATACCTTCCAAGTCAAATTGCATTAATAACATATCAAAATATATAATATGAAAGACTTCTTAGCAGGTATATTAGGTAATTCTTTCTTTAAGACTTTACTTGAACACTCCCTCTTAATACAATATGCCGCAGTTTTCATCACTTTGATAAACCCATAGCTTCAACGCAAAACTCAAACTTCGGCCCTGGTGATAAATTAGTACTGTCATCTTGTTTGTTGGAGGATATGCTAACTGGACTTCACCATTTTCAACAATAGGATTCAGCTTCGCCCGAAGATGTAGCGACTGTAGGCTGCTTGGGACATTCCCAGAAATCAACTGCATCAGCATACTTAAAGCAAAAACCAGTGTCTGATTTTCGATTTGTCACATCACTAGCCCAATCTGCATTGGCGTAGCTAGTCAATTTATCTACATACTTCCGATAAACTAATACCTTGTCTACTGTTTCTTTGAGATATCTTAATACGCGGTTCGCAGCTTGTCTGAGAACCATTGTTCCAACGTCCAATTCAAATGATCCCGTGCAAAACGCAGGTGCGCTTGCCGATGAGCTGGCGTAAGTTTTGGACCAATCGCAGGTGTTTTAGGGGTCAGGTTATTTTCCTGCAGTCTTCGTCTTACTGTCCACTGACTAATAGCCACTCCTCGCACCTCACGGAGCTGTCGTTGCACTTGAACGGCATTAAGGTGATGATTTCTTAATGTTGTTCACACAATAAAGCGGTCATCACGAGCGGTTGTAAATCGCCTTCTGCCTGTTCCAGGTCGCCTATGAAAGTCTCCAGTCTCCTCATACCGCTCGTACACTCTTCGAACCGCTGCTCGGGCTATATTCAATTGTCTGGCAACACCTCTCTGACTAAGTCCGATTTCGAATAAAGCAATAACTAGGGTGGCTTTTTGTGGTGTAGTATGCATTAAACCATCGAAGAAATTATTTATTCCATAATTAAACTTACACACTTGAACACTATTGAGATTTTAAAAAACGAATAATATGAAAATTTCAGTTGCAAACGCAATTTGACAAATTTGTTACTTTCGTTACAATCACCACATAAACACGTTTCGTTTGCCTTCTTAAAAAAATTATACTCACGTTAAAGCATATTAAATTGTCTTTCAAACAGCATATTTCTTTTATTGATCTGATGAATAATTCCTTAAAAAAATATAGTTAAAGTGAAGGAAGGAATTTTTTACTTACTAGTGGAGTTTCACATTTGGATCCATTGGTCATGTGCTGTCTGTTTGTAATTTAGTTTTTTGAGAACCTTATCAACTTTCTTATTCCAAGATCTTGAAGCTTGTTTTAGTCCATATAATGCTTTTCAGAGAACGCACACTTTATTTTCCTCCACCTCAATGACAAAACTTCTGATTGGTACATGTATATTATCTCATCCAGTTCTCCATTGAGAATAAATTGAACAGAAAATGTTTCAAAGTAATCTATGCTATACTCTTGTGTGAAATCCTTGGCTATTATTCTGATTTTTTAACGTATTGTTTCCATCGGCATCTTGTTTTACTCTGTACATCCGTTCAAATTTGATAATGTTAACTTCTTTTGGGTTTTCAAGTAGAATCCAACTGCCAGATTTATGAAGCAACTAAATTTAATCTTGCATCTCAACTCTTTATTCTAAAGAAAAATAACTAGAAATTGCTTCAGTTAATGTTTCTGACTCAAACCTACCAAATGTTTGTCTGATATACCGGATGATTCGGGAATTCTATTGGTTTTTTATTTCGAATTGGATATCTGCATTCCGATTCCTGATTTTGTTGTCTTGCTTGAACCGAAAGGTTGTTGTTGATACGTGAGTTCATTACAAAAAACCTTATCATTTAATATCTGTTCTTCAAAATTATAATCAGTCTTACTGGATTGTTGTTCATTGTTGACTTTGTCAGGTAAAATCTCAGTTTCATAATTTTCATTTTGAGAATCAAATGGTGACAAAACTGATTCCAATATTTAAAAAAAAGTTTTTTCGTTTTCTGCAATCTGATTCATAAAAAACTGAGCTTCTAAAAATAGAACATCTACAGCTCAGCATATCTCATGTATTTTTGAATTGAAAAGTCTATATTCAATGACTTCCTCCGAATAGCCAACAAAAATCATGTTCTGGGATCCATTTCTCGTCGTTTTTGTTTTGGTATACGGATAAGCTATTAATCTAAAAACTCTCAAGTGACTCCACACTCCATTTTTGCTCTATTGTCATGTCCTTGATTAATTTGGTTAGTGATCAATTAATCAAATATACTGAACTATTGACAGCATCAGCGCAAAAAAATTGATCATAAGTAACACCAGAAAGAGGTTCCGGGTTCGAGTCCGGGCCGAGGACAGAAAAACTTTTTTCTTATTTTTCTTTCTTTAATTTTACTTGTTGTTTATAGTTTTAGGTCCTTGCATTATTTGCAATTTGGTATTTGATAATTATATTGGCAATCGCACATTGCGATCAGAAAAATTTAACACACATGCTTTCAGAAGTTGATTCTTTACGTCTAATTTAAGTTATCATACCTTTGATAGTGGGCAAGAAGAATTAAAGTGATCAGTTGGATGGCTTGGCCGGGTTAATACCCTGATAATTTCTCGTTCTTGTATTGAGACACCGCGTACCTGCATAGATGGAAGATTTCTGAAAATTATATGTGTGGTCTTCGGTAGTTCAATGCTTAGAATGTTTGCGTACAGAGCAAGAGGTTCCGGGTTCGAGTCCCGGCCGAGGACAGAAAAACTTTTTTCTTATTTTTCTTTCTTTAATTTCACTTGTTGTTTACCATTTTCTTGTGTTGTGTAGGATAGTATTGTTTGAAGATTCTTCACCATTGTCACTTCGGATTCATTATATCTTCAAGATACATTTATTTCCTACTTGTTGATTAAATGCCATGAAAACTTCTGTAACTTTGCTCTTTTGTTTTAGAAAGTAGGCAATGTATAACGATTCTCCCCAAGAATCAACAGGCATGGTTCCACTCAGATCCATATGTATGAGCTCCAATTTTTCGTAAGTGGAAAGCTCTGTTCTTTGAATTTTGAACGGTTTACGATAGTGTTTTTCAGAATACAGGCCTTTTAAAAATCATCAAGATTTTTGTTAGAAAAATCCAATCCTATAGCCATTTTGTCACAAAGAAGTTTCCTACTGACACGGTTTACATGTCCAAGTCTTCTGTGCCAAAGTTTACATAGTTTACATTAGAGATAACCTTGACTGATGAACTATCCTTTAGACTAAAGTGTACATCTCCACTTCCTTGACTTTATAAAAGTTCGTTGTTTGCAACAGCCACTTCTAAGTCGTTTCTTTCTTCCAAAAAATTCGCCAGCCATTCCTTCTTAGAAGTCATGTGTGATGAAGCACCAGAGTCCACATACCATTTATATTGTTATAGTTGACAGCCAGCCAGCGGTATTAAAAGCTTTATTCTTATTCGTTAAATTTGTCTGCTCTGTTTTTTTATTTTGGTTAAAAAGAGAAGGTCTACTAGCTTTTGTATTTGTATAAGTTTGCTTATAGTGTCCTTTCTTTAGCATCACTGACTTTATTTTGCTTATCCCACAAATCTTTGTTTATCATTCTCCCACTTTGTGTCTTGGAGCAGCTTGGATTTTTTTAAATCACACATAATCTGTGCAACAAATGGAGGCTCATAGATTTCTGACAATCCTTGAAGCATCTTAGCCAACAGAAATTAATAATCAACGGCGTTATTTATAGCGCTGAAAGTTTTTGAGCAATTGTCATAAACTCATAAACATATTCTTATATTTTAGGAAAATTTCCTCCTTTAATACTGCATAAAGTTCGAAGTAATCTAATTAGTTGATTGAGACCTTTATCTTCGAGGGCTGGTTCTATATTATTCGAAGCATTTTTCAGGAAAGGATAACAGCAAGGTTGAACCATCAAACAAATCTTTGTAAGACCTTTTTGATCTTTCTTAGTTTTCACTGCTTCTGCTGTCATATTTGGATATCCATTTATAGAAACCCAAAGATCGATCTGTATGACAAAGTAGCATTTTCTTGCCAAACGACCAATCACAATAATTGTCACTACCTTTTAACGTCTTAAAAGAAGTAGCTGATCTGGAACTTTCGAAATAACTTACAGCAGTAGATGATTAAAATTTGTTCAAAAAGTGTGTAATTTCATAAATTTTTAATCTATAGAAAATTCTCTTGTTGCAGTTTCCTAGTTGACAAATATTCTTGTGATTACATTTGTTATCCTACCTGATCTGGGTGATCTGGACCCATAACGATTGTGTGTAAGTAAAGCAAAGTGTAAATTTGTATTTAAAACTTTTTAAATGAGAATATTTATTTTGTTATTACAAGAAATAACTACATAACTTCAATATATAGGGAAGCTTCTTCTCTGGTGTTCGGTAATTCTTTATTTAACACTTTTCTTTAACGGAGGGTATCCATTTCAAAACTTAATTTTGTACTTTTTTAAATTAAATTTTGTTTTGTTATATATCTCATTCCTTTTTTTTTCAAAAAAGTGTTTCCTAAAAGTTTATTAATTTTCGTCATTTTATAATATAAGCAACAGCAAAAAAACTAGTAGGTAGCCCAAAAAAAACTGGCTCTGTGAATAAAATACCTTTTTACATTTTACAAAAACTGTTTTCTTTTAAATCT
The DNA here is from genome assembly GCA_963576565.1 of Aspidapion aeneum. Taxonomy (NCBI): domain Eukaryota; kingdom Metazoa; phylum Arthropoda; class Insecta; order Coleoptera; family Brentidae; genus Aspidapion; species Aspidapion aeneum. The sequence continues at coordinate 182,303,715 of OY755038.1, read as the reverse complement.
TAGCCCATATTCTCCAAAATTTATAATATATTTATATAATATAAGTAAAAGTTAATTAATAATGTTTGAGTAAACAAAATAATAATAAATCTGCGAGTTTTTTTCTTAATTTAACGTGCTACAACCGCATTTAAACACCGTTAAATTTGAATTTACGATTCATGAATATGAATTAAGGTAAACATAAAGTGATTATCAAGTGAAGACGCCTTCAGCCCTGATCATGACAGATCTCTTACAGGTATACAAATCCATTACAAAATATTAAGGGAAATTAAAACGTTATACAGAGTGTCGGAACAGGGACTAAATGAAACTAAAACTTTTTGTGAAAACCTAATTTACATTTTTCCGTATAAGGGCAAATAGGATAAATACGGACTTTTCCAAAAATGGCTGTAATTTTTGGTTCTGTTTAATTCTAGCGCTGTTTTAAATAAAATTTACCTACAATAAGCTTAAGAACTTTAGAGCTCTTGAGTTGGTCCCTTGCCTTCGATCTACCTTTACGCGATACCACGAAATATTTACTCTCATTTAGTCATGTGACTTTTAATATAACTCGCTTGCATATGATCACATGACTGAACTTAATCGATCAGTACGCTCTCCAAATCGAAAAGCATTCATATCTTTGGACTAGTTTTTTGGTGGTTCCATCTGACCAAACCTATATTAAAAGAGTTCTCGGTTTGTTCTGCGCTGGATTTGGATTTTTCGTACGTTTTTATGACAGTCCACTGATGAGCTGGAACAGACTCAAAATGTGAGTCGTAGGGTACCTACTAGATAGTTTACATTTATAAAGATATGATACTTGTATTTGAATAAGCATAAGAGACGCTCAGCCGCGTCTGCAGTTACCGGATAAAAAAAGAGAAGATGCAAATGTGCATTAATGACTCCAAACCGGGCCTTTCCTCATTATACTGGGTGACTGTGCACGAAAACATTTTTATTATCGTTCTTTCGTCGACGATAATTAGAAATGTCTCGTTTTACATCGAAGATGAAATCTCGGTTCTGGCAGCAATCTATTATATCACGGTTCGCAAATATGTTATTAATAGAGTTATTACAAGCTTTGGTTCAATCTGTTCCTTTTTCTGGAACCATATGCGTTTAATTACAAAAGTAAACAAGTATTCTTTTTTAACATTTTACATAAACTTACATTTTTTTGATATGATTATTATTTATATATACAGGTGATCTTGAGAAATTTGGTTTTAAAAACAAAAATTAGCCTTCTTAAATCTTCCTATATAAACAAAATAATAAAAAATATATTTACTAATACTTATTACCCAAAGCCTTATTGTCCCGCTGCTTAACCAAGCCGAGTTAAGTAAGGGCAATTGCCAAGCACAGCATGCACATTTGTCCTTCGAGCAAAGAAACCAGTTAGATCAGAACTGCCGAAATGAATTCCAACTGCCGAACTGCATTCCAGCTGGAATACTATATATGAACCGACGATAATTAGAAATGTCTCGTTTCACATCGAAGATGAAATCTCGAATCTGGCAGCAATCTATTATATCACGGTTCGCAGATATGTTATTAATAGAGTTATTACAAGCTTTGGTTCAATTTGTTTCTTTTTCTGGAAACATATGCGTGAAAGGTAATTGTTTAATTACAAAAGTAAACAAGTATTCTTTTTTAACATTTTACTTAAATTTACATTTTTTTGATGTGATTATTATTTAAATATACAGGTGATCTTAACGAATTTGGTTTAAAAAACAAAAATTAGCCTTCTTAAATCTTCCTATTTAAACAAAATAATTTAAAAAAATATTTACTAATACTTATTACCTAAGCCTTATTGTCCCGCTGCTTAACCAAGCCAAGTTACGTAAGGGCAATTGCCAAGTACAGCTTGCACATTTGTCCTTCGAGCAAAGAAACTGGTTAGAGCAGAACTGCCGAAATGAATTCCAACTGCCGAACTGCATTCCAGCTGTCTGATCTGCTGTCTATTCGAAGAGATACCTGTTGAACCAACCACCTGTCAAAAAGGCACTATCAACTATAAAAAGACACACCGTTCTCCAGTTCAGCACAGTCCGGCCACCGGATCGGTCCGAACAGTCTACCTACAAATCGATTTCCGGTCCACCTCAGTCCGAATAAGCCTACCAAAAAGGCAGTACAGACAGTGGCGGTTTATCCATAAGTGCACATGTGCACGTGCACTCCCAAATTTTATTTAAAAAAATATTATTTGATCATTCTTTAATTTAATTAATAATTACCCCAAAAGGAATTCACTAAAGACTGGAATATTAACAAAATTAATACTCGGTACATATGTGTTTGATTTCGTGTTCAACCAGCCTGCGATAAATGGCTATTCTCGTGGTTACATTCTTAGGATCCTACATTCTTTACTTTTAGTTATTGGAACCAAATTCTCTGCACCGTGGAAGTTATGTCGCATTTTAATTAGGAAACATAGAAAGAAAGGACGGAATGTCCCAATAGAATTTTACAGTACATGGAATCTGAGCCTTCCTTCGGCCGTGCTCTTCTACATAAATTAGCCTCGATGCCGTCCGCACCCCGATGTTGACCCCCGCGGTCGTGGTTACCGTTACAGATGTACAGCAGCTCCCGCGCACCTGTAATTAGTGCGCTTGGACAACTTGAAATTGTCGGTCGGGCGCAGGGTGGGCGATTTGTTTTGATTTCGACGATTTAGTCTACGACAATGGCGGAAGTTTCAGGAGCAGTCCTCTTATTGAAATTTTTAATTGAAAACAATTTGCAATTTGCAAACAGATTTTTCAGAAACAGTTTCAGTGCTAGAGGCAGTGGTTACGATGCCTATGACAACCGCAGAAGCAGAACGTTGTTTCTCTACCCTTAGGAGTACAATGTGTGAGAATAGATTAACTGCCCTAGCAATGTTATCTATTGAGAAAAAAATGATTCAAGAAATTCCAAAGTTCAATGAATTGGTTATTGAAGAATTTATTTCAAAAAAGGACAGACGCCTTCATTTTCAATACAAGACGTGTTTGTGAAAGATAGAAACTAGGTATGATACATTTATTATTGATTTATAAAAACAATAATAACAGGTAACTAATATCTAACTAACTAACTTATTTTTTAATTATCTGCTCTAAATTAAATGATATGACGGCCCACGCGATGGCCCAAAAAGTTGGGCGTGACACTCAAAAAAAAATTTCGCCTGCGCCTCAAATCTTTTTACCACGCGCCGCCACTGACTACAGACCGTTGTCCAGTTTACCCAAATCCGACCACCGCGCACCGGTCCGAGCAGTATACCTACAAATGTTTTCCAATTCACCACAGTCTGTTGAAGAGACTGACAAGCCCACCAAAAAAGCGCTACCAACCACAAGGAGACAAGCCGTTCTCCAGCACACCGCAGTCCCACCAAGCGACTGACCGGCCCATCAAAAAGGCATTTCTAACTACAAAGAAACAGCCGTTTTCCAGTCCACCACAGTCCGACTAAGCGTCTGACTGCATACCAAAAAGCACTACTAACCAAACAAGGACAAGTCATTCTCCAGTCCACCAAATATGCACCAAGAAACAGCAAAAGGATTGCCTTATAGGATTAGCTATCAGTGCTTTTAAACATCTGGGCAAGAAACAGGAACTACCTATGATGAAATTATTATCAAAGAAATTGACTTTTGAAGTAAGAAAGTCGTACCATAGTTAATTCCAAGGAGTTCAAAACAAAATTTCCACAATCGAAATTTTTTTTCAATTTTTAAGAAAAGAAATGTATTTACTCAAGAAGAAAGATAAGCAAAGAGACAAAGGCTTAAACTCAACAAACTCCAGTACTCTTTGCTATAAAAAATACACCACAAGAAACATCCTTAGTAAGAGAGAACAAAATCCAGCATATCAAATTAAATAGCAAAGTTAAAAACTAAAGATCTAGTCAAGATCCAAGAAAAGCTCAACAGTTACCAATAAGACAAACGACAGTACTATTTACAGACAGCATTCCTCAATTTAAAGCCATAAAGAAAATTGTTTCCTATCTTGTGGTTAACTAGGAACAACATCAGCATAAAAAGCTCGACCAGAAATAACCAAAAGTCAAGAAGGCATGATACTAAAAAGAAGAAATGTTTAAAACAAGAAGCAGCAATCTTTATTAGAAAGCTCGACCAGAAATAACCAAAAGTCAAGAAGACATGACACTAAAAAGAAGAAATCTTTAAAACAAGAAGCAGCAATCTTTATTAGAAAAATATCCCAAAAGAAAAATCATTCCAACTCAAAAGTTACCGAAGTGGCGGAAGGACATTGGCAAAACAGGCAAAATTTTCCATTATTAATAGGCAACAACACACTTTTAAATAATTTTTGCCTCCCAATTTACAATTTCTTCAGGGCACCTACATTAGTAAAGGTATAGCAACAATAATAAAAAAATAAAAATTGTGTGTGCTTAAGACCACACGGCAGAAGTGTAAACTTCAACAAGGCGAAATTAATAATACTGGCCTTCATCTACATCATCATATCGCTCTGCTACTGTTCTTCTCACAGTTAGTCGACTCGAGTTGCCTTCACCCGAATGCGCGTTACATAGCCAAGCCTGACGGCTCAGTTCAATTCAGTACCCACAAAAACTGCTAAACGCGCCTAAAAAAGTTTACACTTCAAAATAGTTTCTAATATGTTGCAATAGAAACAACTTGATACTAAAGCGAAAAGTTCGACGACATACGATAACCGCAAGAAAGAAAACACCCCGGATGTGATGTCTAGATTCACTGTCAGCAGTTTTACATAAAGCCGATACCCAAACAGAAAACTGACCCACCCTTTAAAGAACGTAGCAGCAGTACCTACTACTTTTACCTACCATATCATCAGCATCATTTTAGCAAGTTGACACACGACCAGAATTATGCAAGCTGAGGTCCCTACGATCACCCACACGGTTACCCACCCTGAAGAGGCCGGAAAATGTTTAATTATAAAATTAAACAGATTTTCTTTTTTATCTTTACATAAATTTACACTTTTTAGATATAATTATTATTTAAACATACAGGTAATCTTGAGAAATTAGGTTTTAAAAACATAAATTATCCTTCTTAACTTTACCTATTTTAATTATATAATTTATCTAGTTTTGAAAGAGCATGATTTATTTAATTTTATATTTATATATTTGTCACAAAAGATAACTATTTTCTAATATAATAGAAAAAGATTTATCTCAATAAAACCGATTCAAGTTTACTGTAACATAAGCCTTATTAGTCACTGCAGGGTGCTTCTTAGCAGTAAATAAAATAATATTTACTAATACTTGTTACTTAAACCTAATTTTCCCACTGCTTAACCAAGCCGAGTTAGGCAAGCGCAATTGTCAAGCAGTAGGTTTGTAACTAACAGATATCAGAAATCTAAATTAGATCGTACTAGAAAATGGAACAAAACAGAAAGAGAGAGATACAATAAAACAGAAACATAGATGAAAACAAGGTTGGTTTTACTGGAAGTGACCACAGTATATATCATTATTTTTGGGATAGCTTTTGGCTGTGTCACTTGTCATCAAGAAAACAGCTGTCCAAGGGTACACAGGACCGGGTACAGAAAAATATTAAACTAATACATATATATATATATATATATATATATATATATATATATATATATAGATAAAGGGTACTTAGCCACCTCAAAACAAAGTACATAAACTACAGTGTCACTTCATATATAACTTAGTGCCTCACTTTTTTGAGGTGACAAATTTCAGGGACGATTTCTAACACACTCAGCAGGCTGTGTGCAAAATTTTGTTCTGAGGTCACAAAATGGTATATATAGCTACTTTTTGGCCGTGTAGTTCACGTATCTATCGGTGGCGCTAGCGTCGCTTTTACTGTAACTAAACGGTCCACTGAGTCACCTTGGTGGTATAAAACGTATTCTGCGTATTAAAACCGCGTCGCAGCGGCCTCAGAAATTTGGCAACATTGCAGATTAGATTTTAGACGCTACGGGTTTTTTTGTTATATGTAATTTGTACCTGCTTTTTTTACCCTTGAAATATCTAATAGAATTCTCAGAAACGAGTGCCTGAATCTGATATTTTAAGAGGGGCTTTGTAAAGGATTATTATTGTATTTTTATCTTATTGAAATAATTTGACTAATTTTGCTAGTCTTCTGACATTTTTTTGCTTATTCTGGCTGTTAGTTATTAACGGTTTTATTTAACTTGACTTGATTGATTTTGTAATATAATACATTTTTGCGACAGCTATTCAGACACTTCCCTATGGGCAAGACTTGAAATTAGTTAAGTAGTTTAACCATATAATATGACGTTTTGGTGCAAAAGGTCCGAAGCTTGGCATAATTATAGAGCGATGCCTGCTCTCACCGTTTTTTTAAAAAAATGGCGCAATAATTCTTTTTTTTTTAAATAACTTGGTCTTTGTACAAAGTTTGAAACAAAAATTATAGCCAACAAAATTTTATACGAAAATGCTAAACTGTGTTTTTTGTTAGACTAAAAACAAGGTTCGAGATATGATATTAACCATTTTTTCATTTTGGAATTTGTCCAATTTGTTTTTTTGGTGTTTTAAATTAAATCGTTTAATGTAAAATTGTCAAAATATTGCTTGGTACTATTACTGCCTGGAAAGCGCGAATTTTTACCTAAATTTAGGGGGGTAATGTTCGACGGAAAAAATATTTGTGCATTTATTTTTTTAGAGGGGGGAATTACCCCGTTACCCTCCTCAAATTCGCGCTTTCTGCCTTGCTCTACTCCAATAAGTTAATGTATTTTGTGACAAATTTAAACATGACTTGTACAGGTTGGGCCAATTTCGATGTTTTTTGGGGATTTTAGGTGTTTCTAGCAGAGATAGATAAAAGCAAGTGGACTGAGCTTGATTTTTAAGACGTTTTCAAATATCAAAGCCGGTTTTTAATACATATGGCCGCGTTTGAACTACGAGGGGTTTAACCAAAAACATTCAACTAAAGGTAGACCCCGTATAGAAATCCTAAACTTCATCAGACACAAAAAGTATTATACTGGGGATTTCTTTCAAATTCGCAACAATGTTGCCAGTACTTTTATAACTTGTAATTTTGATGTAGGTACATAAGTAAAATGGTAACTAATAAAAATCAAAAAAATATTTTGTTTTTGAATTCGGCTTACGTTTTGGATTGCTATACATGTATCTGTAATAGAATATGTTTACCATCCTATGTGAGAAAAGAATTGTTTTCATTGATTTTTTTTTTTGAGATCTTATCATTAATAACGTTTTTCTATACAATTTAATTCTAGGTTGTAAGTATAAACTCTAGATATGTATGTATGCATGTCTGTCTGTGTACCTATATGCACATATGTATACAAATGTTTGAAAAAAAGTTTTTTTTTTTAAGTTAGAATATGTTATCCAATAATCAATCGGTAAATTTTTGTTTACATAGGTACCTAAACTTAACAAAAATCATAAAACATTTGCTTTTAAGTCCCTGTTGTTATAGATCTATGTGGCGGTTTAAATCCTTATCTATTTTGAATTAAAAGGAAAGTATAAATTAGAAATAATCAGCTAAAGTTGGTTTTTTTCGAAGATTGTTGATTGTCGATTTTTATAGAACGTACAACGATTAGCACAAAATTGCAATTTTTGTGCAGTCAACCAACTTGAGCTTGTTTTTTGCAGGAACACAAAATAACTACATTTTTTTAAACTGCACATGCGCACCTCTCTTTTTCTGATCACATAAAATTATCTTCCTCTTACTAACTTCACACATGCTCGACCACAGCTGAGAGGGAGATATTTTATGTGAGAAGAAAAAGTACGGTAGCGAATGCGCAGTTTAAAATATTGATTTGGTTTTCGGTTTTCTGAAAAAAACGGGACTCCATTTAAGTGTGAAAAACGTTCAACTGAAAGTAAGTTTAATTAAATTTCTTTGGTGTGAGGTTAGAGTTCATAAATAGTTTATTAGTTTTGTCTTCCTAGGTGGTATTTAAAAAGTTATTAAAACCAGATGACTAAACTGCACTTTTAACTATTAATTATTGTTCTCACTACAAATGTTTTCGGTATAAAAATAACTCTTGCTTTTAGTCCAAATAAATTTAAGTTAAATGTTTTGATCACGAAAGTTAAAAAAACCTTTTCTTTATATAATATATATATATATATATATATATAAATATATATATATATATATATATATATATATATATATATATATATATATATATATATATAAAAATTAGTCTACAACCCTCTCCTGGGCAACTCTGGAAAACTCAAAAAGTGTTTTGATTTGATTTTACGCGAAAATGGAACGTCGCAGAGAAAACCTTTGTTGACAAAAAAAATTGTGTGTGCTTAAGACCACATGGCAGAAGTGTAAACTTTAACAAGGCGAAATTAATAATACTGGCCTTCATCTGCATCATCATATTGCTCGCTGAATGTTCCTCTCACAGTTAGTGGACTCGAGCCGACTTCACCCGAATGAGCGTTACATAGCCGAGTCTGACGGCTCAGTTCAATTCAGTACCCACAAAAACTACTAAACGCGCCTAAAGAAGTTTACACTTCAAAAATTCCTTTACAATTTTTCTTAAAGGTTATAGCTCTAGACTTACATCTATAGAAGATAGAGAGCACCAAAATTGACAAAAATCAGTTTTTTGCATTTTACACAAAAACGGTAAGTCGTAGAGAAGAATTTTATTTAAGAGAAATATTACCCATACGAGTCTTTACAATCAATCTCCATAGTCTATAGGTCTACAACGACATGTATAGAAGGTAGATGGCAGCTACGTTGTCAAAAATTGTGTTTTGTTTAGTCGTAGAAAGAAACTTTATAAACATAAAATGTTAAAGGACACAATTTTCTACATTCTTTCCTTTTGGGCCACAGGTTTGCAACTACGTGTAGAACATATAAGGCGCCAAATTTGCAAAAATTATTATTTTATTTTATGTAAAAACGGTAGGTCCTAGAAAAACACATTATAGACAAGAAATCTCCAGGACGCCATTCTCTACAATTCACCTATGTGAGTCACAGCTCTATGACTTATGGTTTTTGCGTAAAACGAAAAAAAGTATATAATGGGCATTTTCGGCACCCTCTGTCTTCAACACATATGGTTGTAGAGCTGTAAATTGTCATTGTCGCATTGTAGAGAATTGTGTCTTAATCATTTTATGTCAATAAAGTTTTTTTTTATGACTTACCGTTTTTGCATAAATTGCAAAAAACATAATTTTTTCAAATTTTCTTCTAAACGTGTGGTTGTAGACCTATAGACTATGGAGACCGATTGTAGGGAATTCTATGGGTAATATTTCTCATACATTAAATTTTGCCCTACGACGCGTAAAATGCAAAAAAATGATTTTTGTTCGCTATTTTTCAGAAAAAAAATTAATAGCGGCAACCATGTAGACCAAACGTCACCCTTGCATCATTTATTGTTGCCTTTGAGAGGTTATCGGAATAAACGTGCGTTTTCGTTGTTTTTTTTGCAATATTGATCACAAAATTAAGATTTTTTTATTAAATAACTTTAAAAATGCCTAAGAAGTGTGACAAAAGTGAAGAGAAGTGGCTGGATTTATCATTTCACCGGTAAGTTTGAATCTCTTCCAGAAACCGTCATATTGTTTACGATTTGGTAAGACAGTGGTGTGGTTTATAACTTTTTTTACAAAATATTAGTGATTTATTTTACAAAGAAGTTTTAAGAAACATTATTTATTGTTGCAAATTCCCTTATTTTCCCACCTCTAGTGTTTGGGTTTTTTTGGAAAAGTTTTTGAATTTATTCTGGCAATATATAAAAAAATATATTTCTTATGTAAACAACCATTTTCACTCTGTAATGTTATGTTATGTCATGCTACTGTACAGTTATTAAACATTTTAAAAATATTCAAATTTATAAGTTTACTAGATTCCCCACTGATCCAAACAAGAGAGAGCTTTGGAGGGAGATTATTGGCCTTAATAAGGAGAAAATTCTGTCAAAATGGGCATTCTTTGTTCTGACCACGTTGATCCTCAGTATGTTCGTTTAGCACCTAGTAGGCACTATCTTGTACGAAATGCCTTACCCAAGGTCAGGTGTTAAAGACTAGTTCAAATTAAGAAAACTACTTACTACTAGTGGTTGGTAGTTAAATATTCAACCAGTGGCGCACCCAGGAATGTGTCTTGGGGGGGCCCGACAGCTACGAAGGGCGCCCTCAGAAAACTTGCGACCAAAAAAAAAAAAAGTCATCATGTCTTTTCGCAACTACGCCACTGCTTGGGGTTGGGGGGGGGCGAAGCCTCCTGATGTCAAATTTTAAGGTATTTTTCATGTTTTATCATCAAATATGTACAAAATATATTAAAAAATCTAAGGCTTGGGGGGGGGCCCGGGCCCGGGCCACCCCTGGGTGCGCCCATGATTCAACTATCTCTTTTTATTATAAAGTATACATAATATATTATCACTGGTTGTTTTTGATGTTCGATCATCATATAATGATGTAAAAAAGTAGTTAGAATTAACAAATATAACTATAAGAAGAAAAAAGGTAGTACCTACTTTTACACAGAAAAAAAAGAGTTTTAACTTCCTTTTCACTTACTTACTGCATAGTCCCTGGTGATTAATTAAAAGAGAGCCTTGAGTCAAATGGATTAAAATATTGTTCTTAATTCTTATATTTGCCAAATTTAATAATGTTTGTATATATAGGGTGTCCCATAACTTAGGGGCCATAGGCCAACAAGTGATAGAGGAGGTTATGTCTGATCAAAAACTTGTTGTTGGCAATTTTTTTAACTTTTGTGATAATAACTTTAAAAAAACGCAGTAAAAATATGAAATTGGGTAGTCTTGTATTAGAACAAAAGCAGTAAATTGAAATTAATTTTAAAAAATTAATTTGAAAAAAGTTAGTCAGTCAATTTTTTTAGAAAATACTATTTTTTTGGTATGAACTTTTATGAATGCCATATTAAATGCAATGTTTTTTAAATATTTTTTGTTAATAAAAACAAGTCTCTAGCGAGACATAATAATAAAATATTATTGATATTTTTTAAAAGAGAAAGCAAAAATTAATTTTAAAAAAAATATTATTTTTTATACATTTTCGAGGTTATTTTGACAGCCCGTACCTCCTCCACTTGTAATATTATCAAAAAAGGAGTACCACATTTTTTAATCACAATTAGAGTATTCAGCTGGCTGTCACAGATTTTTTTTTGTATAACCGGTTTTCACCCACTCCTCTTTAAAAATCCTATATCTTAAAAACAGATGAATGTTGACCCCATGTTATATAAACTTTTTTCTTGGAAATAACCTCCTCTATCACCTGCTGCACGACGGCGCCTAAGTTATGGGACACCCTGTATAATAATCACTTAATTATAAATAATATTTTTTCATTTTTATTTTATTTGGTAAATAAAAATTAAATAGATTTTTTTATGGAAATCAAAAGTATTTTGTTGATAAAACTGAATAAGTCATATTTTTTAACATTTGCAAATGTAAAAAACACAGACTCATACCAAATATTTTCTAAAAAAACTAATTTCTAGAGTTTAATAAACTATTGAATGGATTTTGGTAAAATAAACCAATGAGTGCTTTTTATTTCGAGGCAAGAGTTTTGCTGATAAAATATAACAAAAAATCTATATTATAAATATAGGCTGTCCCATTTTTATCATTTGGGTGGTTTCGGGAACTTCTACAGAAGATTGAAGAAAAACGACTACACCTTAGTGTGCTTTAATTTGAAGAGAATAATGATGGTAAACATCGCATATCAATATTATAAACATAGAAACCGAAAATACCCAAAAGTGTCGAAAATGCACCCTGTACACTAGGGGATCAAATAGACTCTTTAAATCCTGATGCAAAAATTTTGATAAATGTCTCAAGGTCTGAGTATATAATTCGGAGTTTTTGACTTTTTTTAACAGAACAAATCTACTTACTGTAAAAAATTTACTAAGAGCAATGTATTACCAAGGTGAAAGAGTAAAAAGCTAAAAAAACACCTTTGACAATTTGAAATAAAAAGAAACACTTTTACCTGTGTTTTAAATTTTAGGGATTAAAGTAACACTTTTCTATATCCAGAAAAAAATAATATAAAGTAGATTTCTTATCTTTAGGGAAAAATAATAAAAATCAAAACTACGGATATTACCAGCTGTAAATAAGTTATTGATTTCTAATATTATAAATCGATAAAAAAATTAATTCTGTAAAAATAGAATGGCTGTCAAAGCTGTACCGGTAATATTTTACACTTATTTAAATTTTATAATTTTGGGTGCAAAAATTTTATAGGAAAATGTCATATTTATTTTATTTTCAACAAAATCTGCACGCCCATGGTTTTTCATCGATTTCTCTTTTATACCTCTTACAGTGTTGCCTGCGAGGATTCGGCGAAATTTTCTGAGATTTCATGCATGATGAATGAATTTGCGTATTAAATAATGGGGATGCGTCTTCTAGGGTTCCTTGAATTTCTTTGGGTTTAACTTTTTAATTTACGAAAATTTAATTTTTTTATTAGAAATTCAACTGTCAAACTAAATTTATTTTATTACTTTAGTGTTTGATATATAACATTAAAATCGTATTTTTCTTAATTTTTTAATATTTTTGATTTTATTTTATATCTGAGGGCACGGCAGTGCCTCGCCAAGTTCGCGCGTCGTACCATCTTTTCTTGAAACGTTTCAGCCGATATTTGACTTATCTAAAACTCTACTTCGGAATGAGCTACGAATCTCAAACTTTGCACAGTCGTAGATCTTCATGGAGTTAACAACCAAATTTCATGGAATTCCATAAAGTAGTAAAGTAGTTACGAAATTTTAAAAAACATCGAAATTGCCACTCACTCGCTCACTGATGTATAGATCATCAAAATTCTACTGTACTTCCAGACATGCTACAAAGCTGAAATTTGGCAGTCTGATGGAAATTATGACCAAAGCCCAGAATTCTAATTTACTCCCCTCCCCTATACATGTAAAGTTATGTAAAAGAAATGCTAGAGAGCTGAGCTTTGGCCCTCTGATAGGAACTATGATAAAACTATAGAAAAAAATTTAAAAACACCAAAATTATAATTTACTTCCCTCCCCTATAAATGTAAAGTTATGTTAAATTAACACTGCCCACTTCCAGAAACGCTAGAGAGCAGAGCTGTAGAAGGCCAATTGTAACTATGATAAAACTATAGAAAAAAATTAAAAGACCCCAAAAATCTAATTTACTTCCCTCCCCTATACTATCCTACTTCCAGAAACGCCAGAGAGCTGGGCTTTTTAAGACTAAAAGGCACCATAATAAAACTATAGGAAAAAATTTAAAAACACACACAATAAATTTTAATTTACATTGCACACTTGCAGAAACACTAAGGAGCTGAACTTTGGAAGGCTGAAGGACCTATGATGAAACCATGGGAAAAAATTTAAAAACCCCAAACTTTTAATTTGCTCCCCTCCTCTATAAATGTAAAGTTATTTAAAAGTAACATTGCCCACTTCCAGAAACGGTAGAGAGCTGAGCTTTGGAAGGCCGATAGGAACTTTGATAAAACTATAAAAGAAAATTAAAAAACCCAAATTTTAATTAATTTCCCTGCCCTATAAATGTAAAGTTATGTAAAAGTAACAATCTCCACTTACAGAAACGCTCGAGAGCTGAGCCTTGGACGACTCATAGAAAAAAATTAAAAAAACCACAAGGTTTTAATTACTTCCCTCCCCTATAAATGTAAAGTTATGTAAAAGTAACATTGCCCATTTCAGAAACGCTAGAGAGCTGAGCTTTGGATGGCTGGTAGGAACTATTATCTGGAGGCACAGTAGTGCCCGGCCAAGTTCGCGTGGAAATGTCTGTACCATCTTTTCTTGAAACATTTAAGCCCATATTTGACCTATCTAAAACTCTAATTCGGAATGAGCTACGAAACTCAAACTTTGCACACGGTCGTAGATCTTTATAGAGTTAACAATCTCTACCAGTTTACTCACTCACTCATGTATAGATCAGCAAAATTCTACTGTACTTCCAGACAGGCTACAAAGCTGAAATTTGGCATACTGTTAGAAATTGTGACCAAACCATCGGAAAAAATCAAAAAACCCGAAAATTCTAATTCACTCCTGTCCCCCATACATGTAAATTTATGTAAAAGTAACACTGTCCACTTCCAGAGGAGCTAGAGAGCTGAGCTTCGGAAGGCCGATAGGAACTATGATAAAACTATAAAATAAAATTAAAAAACCCCAAATTATAATTAACTTCCCTCCCTTTAAATGTAAAGTTATGTAAAAGTAACATTCTCCTCTTCCAGAATCGCTAGAGAGCTGAGCTTTGGAAAACTGGTAGGAACTATGATAAAACTAAGTATAGTAAAAAATTTAAAAACACCAACATTTTAATTTACTCTCCTCCCCTATAAATGTAAAGTTATGTAAAATTAGCATTGCCTATTTCGAGGAACACTAGAGAGCTGAGCTTTAGAAGGCTGATAGGAACTACGATAAAACAATAGGAAAATATAAAAAAAACCTCAAAATTTTTAATAAGGCATTGCAAAACTTTTGAATAATATTCCTCATATTTTACTACTTTAAAACTTAAATATTATCCAAATCCTTTAAAAGAGGAGTGAAATCATAACAAAAACATTTCATGTAAAAAAACCCAAGTACGCGAGAGTGGTGTTCCGTTAAAAGAATTGAGATAAAAGTAAAGCCAAGTTCTCCAATACAAATTTTAAAATGAAAGATTCACACTAGTTTGGAAATGTTTTTGTAAACTTGGCTATTACGGCTGCAAATGACTCTTAGGCACAGTGCTAAATTGAACATAAAGATATTATAATTTTGATATGACTTACATGGAAATTAAATAATAAAGAATGTCAAAGCCGCAAATTGACAGTTGGCCTCTCCTCAGTAAACACCATATTTCCTATTTCTTTTTCAGATACCGACATGATCATTTCATTTCATGGTTATGCTCGGGCTGAATGAGGCCTAATGAGGCCGAAACGCTTCCCTGAGCTACCTTTACCTCTGAGGACTTGCCCGTAAAACTTTTATGTTAAGACTTTTAACCTCGTGAAATTCCTTCAAATTTAAAAAAAATCCAGGGCTTAGGCTGTCTTCTGCTACCTCTGAGGATTCGCCCGTGAAACTTTTTTGATAAAGAATGTCATTTACAAATTCTGACATCACGTCAACATTTGAGCCTTGTGATTGCTGGTGGTTATTATTAGATTAATAATAATCGCGTTGGGCTGTGGCGTGGACAAACACATCATTCCTGTATATGGTTTTCCTGTTTTAAACGGCTTAACTAATTATCACAATTTCTTTTTTATTAAATTTATTGTTACGGATAAATAATGTTTTTAAAAAAATTCTGTCATATCAATCATGTCATAAACATTGCAAACCCAAAAATATATAAATTAAGATAATGTATTAATTTTTTTTGCATTCCATAGAGTGTATTTTTGACAATTTTCTTTTAATGTTTATCGGATCTATGTGTAGAATTTTTGACAGTAAGTAAACCATTTTTCAACAAAAATTGTATTTAGGACTTTAAAGCTATGCAACTTTTCTGAGATCACAAAACCTCAAAATGTGTTTTCCAAAAAAAATAACAGCAAGTTTTTCTATAATGAAAGTATAAATGTTTGGTTTTTTTATATAAAGACAGTACGTTGTCACCATTAATCTTTCCTTACAAACTTTTGCAACCTTTTAAAGTTGTAATATTTCCTAAAGTGTCCCTAAATAAAAGTAAAACGTTGTTACCTTATATTTAATATTTAAACTTAGTTAGATAAAGCTATTGTTGCTTATAGACTTACGCCATACGTTATCACCTTAATAAAACCGGCAACAGTGCCTGAGGTGGCAGGAAATAGCACATATCCAAAGGTTGTATATCGGTCAGAGGTCCGAACGTCTTCCACGTATTTATCAAATATTTGAAAAAAAATTATTTTCCCCTCTTTTGAAATTCTGGTAAAGGAACTTCCCCTCATTTCATATATGTACCTATATATGGGCTACCACCACTAGAAATAAGTGAGGTCAGGTCGTCATATCCTTAACGCCGAGGTGACAACGCTGAGTGCATCAATATATATATATATATATATATATGTAACAGGGTATTTTTAAAGTATGTGGTGCTTCTTTGAGTGATTTAATGAAAAGCTCTTACTTAAAAAGATGGTCATAAGGCATCACAGGTTTTATTTTTGAGGGTGTCAAAGTAAAAAAAAATGATCTTAATACCTAATCCTTAAGTCAACTTCGTTGAAATAAAACAGGAATTTTCTCAATTTTTTTAAGTTTCAGTAAATATTATTATCAGCGACCTTAAGCAACCCCAAGTTCCGTATTTGATGCATATCGGTTTGTAAAAATTATAATCAGCGACCAAAAACACCCCAAGGCTTCGAATTTGATATTTATCGGTAGATAAATGTAAAAACACACAGCCATTTTGGATCTGTAATTTTGTTTTTTTAGGTTTGAGTTAAAAATCATAATAAGCGACCTTAAACACTATAAATTCCGTATTTGATACATGTCGGCTTTGATTTTTTTAATTTTCACTTATAAATCATATTCAGCGACTTCAAACACCGGAAAGTTCCGTATTTGATACAAATTGGTTCAAAAATGGAAAAGTTTACCATTTCGGGTCCGCCATTTTATTTATTTCTGTAATTTTAGACACCCCGGGTCTAAAACTTTTTTATTTATTAAAATTTATATGGTGTAAATTGCTTTGTTGTTGTTTGGTATTTTTTATTAAGTCCTCAATTAATAAAATTTTATCTGTTTTAATTTTAGTTTTTAAGTTATTACATAAAATTATTATTTCTTATGTCATACGGTTTTTATAAAAAGGCCTGTAATTTTTGCTAAAAAAAGCTTCCACATTTAATATATATCAGTTTATTATTGGAAAAGTCAGTCATTTTGGGTCCGCCATTTGGATTTTGTGTTTATTTTGAGTCAAAAGTCTTAATCAGCGGCCTGAGACACAAGTTCTAAATTTGATAATCGGTTCATAAATGAAATAACCACCATTTTGGATCCGCCATTTTTTTATTGAGTGACCTTAAGCACAGCAAAGTTTTAACCTTCATATAAAGCGGTATATAAATAAGAAAGTTTTTTTTACTTTCCCCACTGTTTTTTTTGTAGTTTTTATTACGCCAAAGTAACTTAAATATGCTGGCTTAGCCATAATACTTTTTTAGAACTTTTGTTCGGTAAAATACAAATTTTTACATTAAATTCTTTAAAGTGCCTTTTCAAAATGTAAACATGTTGTTCTATCTTTTGAGAGTTTGCTCATATTTCGAAATTGAAACCTTAGTGAAATTTTTTATATGAAGCAAATAGATAAGCATGAAAACACTCAACAAACCACGAAACCCTCATGGTAACACTTCTTTTATTAACTCAAAGATATGCTTTTTATCTGGCTACATTATCTATTTAAATAATGTTATTATTTATTAAAATAAATAAATACGGAACTGTCTTTTAGACACTTCCTAGCTTGGATTAATCCCATACGATATATAGATTTAACACTAGATCAACCCAATACCGCGATCCATCTTTTTTTTACATGTACTAGCTACTTGTATGCTATCGATCGGATTAACTCACGGGATAAGTTTAGTTTTGTGAAACGAATATACTCCGTGTATACTTTTAACTCTATTAGCGCATTGTTATTCAAGAAAAACTATTGTCTCCTAACCAAAGCCAGCAATTTTATGATATTTTCCTTGTTATGCTATGGAATGAAAAAAATGTTTCCCAAAAATAATGATATTTACTGTATATACCTCGTTTACAATGGTCTGGCATGAAAAACAATAAAGCTGCCGGGATCGCATTGCGGCAATAGGCAATTATACCTAAAAGAGTTTTTCCAGCTTTTAAATAGGTTCAAATGTAGCCACTCTGTAACCTGCCTGCGGGATTATTTATTGGTTTAACTTACGGGAAACGCTATTACTGAATTATTACCGTTGGTTTTTAAGAATTCAGCTAAGGTAAGTAGTTTTTAATTTGGCCCGCCAAGCATTTTTCCAAACTTTAGAGCAACACAGTAGGTATTAAAAGGCGAAACAAAATTTAGTCAAAGAACTTTTACACTGGGAAAGTGCAATGCCATATACTGGCTGTTCCAATTCAATTCTTTATTTGAATAATCATGAGTGCGTGAGACAAAGTATAAAAAGGTATATGATCTTAATGTGTAAAGTAGAAAAAGCAAACGACGTGCATCCAATGAAAAGGCGGCTAGCCAAAGCGTAAAGGGACTGACAATCATTTTCATGTTCGTTTGAATTGTATACCTTGTCTCTCGCACTTTATACAGACATCGCCGGATTAGGTTAGTTTAAATAAGATTTTTAACTTTATCCATTAAGCTTATACCTTCTAAGCTGACTTTGACAACTTATTTTTTTCGCTAGCAAAGTAACAAAAAAAAAGGGGTAACTAACTAAAATTTCTTCAGAAACCACTAGGTTTAAATTGAGCCGGCTACCTAATCATTAAACAGATCCACAAAAAAAACCAATTCCGTTTCCAGTACCTGACGAAATGTAAAGCGGCGCTTTCATAACCGCGAGCCCGATGACTTCGCTTCATTGTTTTGATAAAAATATGTCGTCAACAATGAGGGGAATTTTTTTACTAGAATTTCCGAAAAAATGGATTTTTAGCTTTAAATTCATTAGAATTTTTATCGAAAGGTTGGGGTACTGCATTTGCAAAGCACGAGTTTGTTTGGTCGTGCTCGCCATAACAAAAACGCGGCAAAAATCCAAACAAAACTACCGAACCGAACCAGCCTATTATTGAGTATGCTACAGCCGAATCCGGAATCCAAATAATCCCAGCACAAAGATTTAACATAAAAAAATATGCTAAAATGCTATCTTTATATCTATACAGTCCACTGCAGTTATCGTTTTTCTAACTGCGGGCAAACATAAGTGTTCCTTCGACCCGAATTATTTAAATTTACTCCATACGACGGTATTAATAAGGCAGCCATTTTCACATTTTCACACGGCGACCACACGGCCTTGAATTTGCCAATCGTATCGTCGTTCGACCTTCGGTTTCGGCGCAGTTCACCTGTTTTCGGTCCGCTGCTATGGTAACGCAGGGTCTACCGCGTGGTCACTTCAGTAAACAAAAATCGAGAATCAATCAAAACAAACAACATTTCTCATTTCTGTGATTAGATGTGTTCCATATCATTTCGATATTTAAAACAATTTTCATCAATTGCGATAAATTAGTGCATATTTTCGACAATTCGTCATTTTTCTATTTCAGAAGCATTAATTTAGCGTTAATTGTATATTTACCGACAATTTCGTCATTTCAAAGGTAAAAATCATGTCTATCAAAAAAGCCGTGCAAAAACGCAAGGGTTTTTTATCTGCGATCACCGAGTGTTATGTGTTTTCACAAACCGCGGCAACGGACGCAAAAGTGAGAAACGAGTTTCAAGTGAGGTATTCCGATTTGGATGAAACCTTCGATAAATGCATGTTGGCACATAATTATGTTATTATGATGATAAACGACTCGGACGACGAGGAGTTTAAAACGCAAGATGCGATCCTTTCAGAAGCTCGTAAATATTTTTATGCGTGTAAAGGGGTTTACTCTGAAATATTTCCGGTTGAGGCTCCATCCTTTTCGGGATCATATGTTCGACAAAACGAAACTCCAAAACTCAAAGAGTTAGGTATTCCCATATTTCGAGGTGATAAAAAATTATGGCCAAGCTTTTTCGATCTTTTTAATAACATTATAGATCAAAATCAAAGTCTAAGTAACGTTCGAAAACTTCAATATTTATTTTCATATCTCGAGGATGAGCCTTTAAAATTGATATCAGGGATTAGCTTATCTGATCAAAATTATAAAATTGCTTACGACAAATTAGTCAATAGATATCAAAACAAGCGAGACCTCGCAAATGATGCTTTAAGCACAATTATAACTCTACATTAAAAAACGAGTCAGCTAAAGAATTGCGTAATTTAATTGACACCTTTTCAGAATCCCTAGAAATTTTAAAATCACTTAGCTTTGACGTTCAAATTTCGAAATAAGTCACGCCAATACTAATACCGAAATTCCCACTTTTCAGTCACTTTTTCAATTTCTAGAAAAAAGATGTAAAGTTTTGGAATCACTTCCTCAATCAACAGCACCCAAAAAGGTGCCTACCTATCAAAAATCAAATTGTATGCAAAATCAGTTTGGGCAAAAGCCTATCTATCAAAAATCAAATTCTATGCCAAATCAGTTTGGGCAAAAGCCTACCTATAAATCATCCAATTCGCCTTTTATAGGACTGGCTGGCACCTCAACTAATTTAAGTACGGAAATAAAATGTTTCCGGTGTAATCAAGGTCACGTGCTTTCGAAATGTCAAACATTTCTTGACCTCTCGCCTATCGAGCGCCTATCTTTCGTCAAGCAGAAAAAATTATGTCTAGCGTGTTTTCATCCCTCGCATGGGGTAGACACGTGCAAATCAAAATATTCATGCAGGACTTGCAATAGTAAAAGGCACCACACTTTAACTCATATCTTAGAAACTAATAAAGAGTCTGGAAGCCAAGATACTAGTCCTGTCATTCACACACCACCTGTCAATAATCTTCATGTGTCATTAAATACCTCATGACCTTCAGGTACCTTTCTTTTATGCACCGCCATAATAGATGTTATGGACGGTTGCGGAAATTTTCAACCTGTAAGGGCACTGCTTGATCCTGGATCACAGACAGGATTCATCAGTGAAAAGTGTATTCAGCGTCTTAATCTTCCTAGGTGAAGTTACACCACTGAAATATTCGGATTAATTGGAATGTCTTCTTTTACTTCCAAAGGGCTCGTTCAATGTCACATTAAGCCACAAGGACAGGTCACTCCTTTACTTAAATTCGAAGCAATTGTCGTTCCACAACTATGTTCCAATATGCCTACATTCACTTTGAACGATAATCAGTGGAAACACTTAAAAAACCTTAAACTTGCCGACCCATCTTATTTCAAATCTAGACCACAGGACCTAGTTATTGGTTGCGAGCTATTCGCACAGATATTCAAGGAGGGCAGGGTTCTTGGACAAATAGAGCAACCTTCCGCCCTTGAAACCATCTTTGGCTGGGTCGTCATGGGAAAAGTGGACGAAGTAGGTAGTCTTACGGAACGAACCAGTTGTTTTTTAACGAGTCATTCACCTCCTTTAGAGGTCATTCTCCCTAGGTTTTTGGAAATCGAACATTTGCCTAAAAAACAAATCTTATCAAAGGAAGAAAAACAAGCGGAATCAATTTTTACTGCGAGTGTCGTACGGCAACCGAGCGGTAGATTCATGGTAGACCTTCCGTTTAAAGATAAAATAAACCCTGACCTAGGAAATACTTATCCGCAAGCTTATCGTAGATTTTTACTTCTAGAAAATAGATTACTCAAAAATCCTGATCTGTACACTGCCTATTCTAGTTTCATGCAAGACTATATCGATTCTAATCATATGAGTCTAGTTTTACCTAGTCAACCAAAAGTCGACGTATCATATTTTTTGGCACATCATTGCGTACTAAAGCCGGAAAGCTTAAGTACAAAATTAAGGGTAGTCTGGGATTGTTCGGCAGTCACCCCAAAGAATATTAGTATCAATGACACGTCGTTATCTGGACCGAAACTTCAAAAGGATATTGCTTCTTTACTCCTTAGGTTTCGTCTTAATCCTATTGCCTATATTGCTGATACCAAACAGATGTTCCGTCAAGTCCTTATCAATTCTTATCATCGTCCTTATCAAAGGATATTGTGGAGGTTTTCTCCACAGGACCCACTTTCAGTGTGGGAACTTTCTACTGTCACTTTTGGCATGACATGCTCACCTTTTCTAGCCATGCGTACATTAAATGAGCTGGCAGAGACAGAAAAGGAACGTTTTCCTATGGCTAGTATTGTTCTAAAAACGTCAATTTACATCGACGATATCTTGGGAACTAGCCCTTCGCTTTTTGAAGCTCTTTCCCTTCAAACGGAACTCAATGATTTGTTGAAGTCGGGAGGATTTGAACTTAAAAAATGGGCAAGCAATTGTCCTGAGTTATTGGCAACATTGCCAGAATCCGATCGTCAAATGCCTCTCTCTTTTGACAAGGATGAACCACACTTTATCAAAGTATTAGGCCTTCAGTGGCATCCAAAAAACGACATTTTTTCTTATCAATGCCGAATGAAGGACAAACCCCCAACTAAACGTTCTATTTTATCTATCATAGGAACAATCTTCGATCCCTTAGGTTTTCTTTGTCCCTTGTTGCTACAAGCCAAATTTATTTTGCAACAGTTGTAGATATCGAAAATAGGCTGGGACGAAGAACCAGATTCTTCTATCATCGACTCTTGGAACAAACTTCGTTCTGAATTCCCGCTTCTTTCCAATTTTCAATTACCCCGACAAATCAAACTGTCAAAAACCAATACCTGTCAAATCATCGGCTTCTGTGACGCTTCAATTCGAGGTTACGCAGGCGTCGTATATTTTCGTGTAGAAGAGGAAAGCAATATATCTGTTTCTCTCATATCTGCAAAATCTAGTGTCGCGCCTATAAAGTCACAAACTTTGGCTAGGCTAGAACTCCTAGGCGCATTTCTTTTTAGCGAATTAATTGACTTCGTCTTATCTAGCTATGAAGGAAAAATAACTTTTACAAATATCGTTACTTTCTGCGATTCGCAAGTCGTATTGCACTGGCTTTCATCCCCTCCTAATCGCTGGCAAACCTTTGTTGGAAATCGAGTCAGTAGAATCCAAGAAATCATTCCCTCAAACTCATGGCGCTACATTCCTTCTGCTTTAAATGCAGCCGATATTGCGTCACGAAAGGCCACCCCTTCACAGCTCATGTCACATGACATGTGGTGGAACGCACCGACGTTTTTGTGGTCTCCCGAAAACGAATTGCCCGATTTTCATAAATCAAAAATGCCGATTGATTTCGGAGATATTAATCTGGAGGAAAAGCCAAAGGTCTGTTGCAATGCGATAATTGACGTTAACTTCTTAGATCAGCTTCTTATCAAATATTCATCTATATCAAAAATTCAACGTATCGTTTGTTATGTCCTTCGAATAGTTAACCTTTTTCAAAATCATTCCTATCAAAAAACCACTAATCCACCGGACCAAAAAATTATTTTTGAAAATATTGTTTTCCCTACCACCGGTGAGATGCAAAGTGCGTTATACCTTCTTAGCAAACGCGTTCAAGGTTCTTGTTTTTCTGAGCTTTTTTCCGCGTTATCTAAGGATAAACCAATACCGAAACCTTTTCGAAAACTTTCACCTTTTCTTGATGAAAATAATATCATTAGAGTCGGTGGCAGATTACAAAAATCTGACCTTTTGTCTTATTCTGCAAAACACCCGAGTAACTTTCGAGTAACCATCGTTTAACTACTCTTCTTATCGAGTCCACTCATCGACAATACCTTCATCCTGGGTTTAAAACATTACATAATCTGCTTTTACAGAAATTTTGGATATTATCTGCCAGACGGGCAATTCAAAGAACCATATCCAAATGCTTGCAATGTTTTAGAATCATCCCTAAACCCTATATTTGAATTTTTGTTTGTTTGTTTTGCCTTTTTTGGGGTTCGTTATCTCTAAATAAACTTACGATACTTATCTTTTTTCATTTATTTATATTTATCGGTCGATCATTTTTCTTATATCTATATCTGTCCGGTTGAGATTCTAAAATTGTGTGTTTTGGAGGGCAGTTATGTTAGCTCCCGCTAAATTTCGCGGTTGTTTTTAATTTTAATACCACACAATTGGATGACGGACATTTTCGCGCATTTCGACATGCGCACCAACAATCAGCGAGATCCTTTTCTACCGCCTCGAGAAAATGGCGTGTTAATTTACTTTCTCCAACTATTTCAAATTTCTACACTTGAAAGTGCTCGATTTTGGTGTACTGAAGCACAGAACTAGAAACTCCAGCCCTACAGCTACGTGGTGCCATCATTAGATCCAGAAAGGGGCCCCTGGTACGTGGAGAAATTGGCTGCAAACTGGTGAGTGCTTTGTTTCTGACTTCCGTTGTGTGGTAACAGCAATTAACTATGGACCTTTTGATTATTTCGTGATTTCGTATCAATATATTTATGTTTGTTCGCGCTTTCATTAATTAAAATATATACAGTCCACTGCAGTTATCGTTTTTCTATCTGCGGGCAAACAATATCTATCTAGCCTTCTTCGATCCATCTTTGGACATAGGCCTTTCCCAATATCTTCCATTCTTTTCTGTCTGTCGCCGTGTTCTTCAAATCGTCCGCCCATCTCATTTGGGGTCTTCCTCTACTTTTTTATTTTCCCAAGGGCTCCAGTTTACAATACACTTGTTCCATCGATCGTCTTTCTGTCTGATATTATGACCGGCAAATTTACATTTTAATTTTGATACTTATCCTCTAACATCCCGTACTTTTGTTTTATTCCTTATCCATTCATTCCTTTTTCTATCTGTTAGCTTTACATGTAACATTTCTCTTTCCATTGATCTTTGGGCTTTTGTTACCTTATCCATGTTTGATTTTGTGTCCAGGCCTGGGATCCATACGTAAGTACAGGAAGGATACATTGGTTATAGTTTTGTTTTGAGGTACTGAGGATATTTTTAATTTTTTAGTATGTAGCTTAATTTAACGAATGCTGCCCAGGCCAATCTTACTCGTCCCCCTGATTTCATCCATTTGGTTTTGCTTTTTTAGTTTAATAATTTGTCCCAGGTATATTATCTTCCTCTACTTGTTCTATTTTCTCTTGGTTTATTCTGATCGTGATATTCTCATCTGCGTTTGCTATAAATTTAGTTTTAGTGCAGTTCATACTCAAGCCTATATTTTTAGCTATTGTATCCAGTTCCTCCAGCATTTTTATCAGTTCTTCTTTCTTATCTGTTATTAAGGCAATATCATCAGCATATCTTAGGTGGTTCAATCTAGGTTTTTAAAAACATCTTCGAGGGCCTGATTAAATAGTTTAGGAGATATTATGTCACTCATGCTCACAGCTCTTCTTGTCAGGATTGGCTTGGTTCCTTCGTGGATTTTGATTGATGTTGTTGCTTCGCTATGTGTGTCCACGGATTGAGTGCAGGTAAAGTACAAATGACAAAAAAATTTCGATTTAGATTCTGATTTTTTGGAAATGGCTCCTGCTTGGTCTCAAACTGTTATGTTAAGAAAATGAGCCAAATCAATAAACATTCATGGTGGTTTAGTAGGTTGATTTGATGATGTAAGGTAAGGTAAGGACAAAAAATTATGTATTAAGATTCTGATTTTCTAGGAATTGCTTCTGTTTGGTCGCAAACTAAGATGTTATAAAATGAGCCAAATCAGTTAATATACAGGGTGGTTTAGTAGGCCAATTTTATAAAATGTGTTAAGAGTACAGTACCTTTGTTTTAAAAGATATCGAATGAGGTTATTAAAAAAAGTTATTTAAAATTAAAAGTTTCGGCAGTTTCTCAATTTTCAGAAAAATTAGCCACCTTTGATTTTCGGTTATGGAAATTTTTCTTTAGAGGATTTTACTTGAATTTTCTGAAAATTAGCTTTTACTTTTAGTTCTAAACAACATTTCCTAATAACTTTTTCTAATATCTCTTAAAAAAAGGTACTTTAATCTTAACACTTTTTATGGAATCAGCCTACTAAACCACCCTGCATATTGATTGATTTGGCTTATTTTCCTAACATGTTAGTTTAAGACCATGCAGGAGCGATTCCCAGAAAATCAGAATCTAAATCGAAAATTTGTTGTCGTTTATACCTTACGTGCACTTAATCCGTGGTCACACTGATTGGCTATTAAATCTGTGTATCTGTGATCTATTTGGTTATTAATTAAATATACTTTTACTGCAATGTGATCAATGCTATCGAAAGCTTTTTCGAACTCTATAAACGCAATATATAGTGGAATGTTGTATTAGTTGGCTCACACAATTATTCTATAGAGAATTAAACGAAACAAAAAGGTAGCTATCGCGAGAAACCATGAAGAAACTCCAAACAAAAATAAAGACCCATAAACTCAGGGCTACAACCTGAAATAAACAAAGCAGAAATAAAGAGAGCATTAAAGAAACTGAAAAATAACAAATCACCTGGAAAAGACGAAGTAACGGCAGAAATTCTCAAGTACGGTGGTAAATGTAGTTAATACCCTCCATATTCTCCTAAATATCATACCTATTAAAATAAAGAATAATCCCAAACAACTGAAAAGAATCCATAACCATTATTCTACATAAGAAAGGCGATAGAGTAGACCTAAGAAACTATCGACCTATAACACGCCTTAATGTTATTTATAAGCTTTTCACAAAAATATTAACAGACAGACTAACAATAAAATTTGACGGATATTAATCAAAGGAACAAGCATGCTTCAGACAACGACGGCACTGGAGCCAAATTTGGGGGGGGGGGGATGGAATGGTCAAGCTGTGACTTTAAATTAGGATACAATAAAGAAGTTCATATGACAAAAGCACACAGGAAAGATCCTTACAGGAAAAAAGCGCACACGTCAAAAAGCGCACGTGGATAAAAGCACACACTGAAAAAGCACACACTGAAAAAGCGCACACGGAAAATAGCGCACATAGTAAAACAGTGCACAATAAAATAAAGTTAAGCTTCTAGAATTCGATTGTTCCATGTAAAAAAGTAAAACTTAAAATTTTAAAAATCTCTGAAAACTTACACGGGCACACAAAATAAAAAATTGTACCCTTGATCAGACCTACCTATCTATATAAGTTCTTCGGTGCGCTGAATCCGAATGCGAGGTTCATTTTGACCACACACCATAAAACTTCGAGAACATTAAATAAATACTCTGCCAATCTATGGGCACCTAAGCTCACACTAGGTACTATAGTTATAGTGTGAGCTAATATAATCAAAAACTGAAATATATTTTATTTAACTTCAGACTCAATTACCTTTCGTTTGATACCACACAAGCCATGTTTTGACTTAAACTCAAATTTTTTAAATCTACCCCCACCCTTTAAAAAAAACTAAAATGTATTTTGTTTAACTCCAGACTCAATTACCTTTCGTTTGATATCACACACGCCATATTTTCACTTAAATTCTAATTTTTGACATCTACCCCCACCCTTTTTTTTTAAATAAACTAAAATTCATTTTGTTTAACTCCAGACTTAATTACCTTTCGTTTGATATCACACACGCCATATTTTCACATAAACTCTAATTTTTGGAATCTACCCCCACCATTTTATTTGGCTTGCGTGCGGTGGATTTTGTTCATTTTTAAATGGGACCATCACGGCCCAAGACCCAACTTAGGTACCAAATTTTATTAAAATCGGACAAGCGGTTTTTGAGTTATGCGGGTTGGTCGTTACAGACAGACATACAGACAGACAGACAGACAGACAGACAGACAGACAGACATACAGACAGACAGACAGACAGACAGACAGACAGACAGCAAAACAAAAAAGTTTCAAAATCATCTGAAACGCAAAGATATATAAAAATTTTTGAAATCGGAGCAACTTTTTTTTTCTCGAAAATATTAGGATCACCATAGCTTACACTACTTATATAGTAGTAGTGTGAGCTAAAAAACGTTGCAATTTTTCGCGCAATCAAAATAAGTCGTGTAGTAGTAGTAGTAGTGTGGGGTAGGCTCTAGGCCTGGGACTAAGCACATGAAGCGCCCTTTTCGCCAACCCCCGGGCATCCCCCCTACTGCGTCCTTCCTTCGCTAAGGAATCTGCCCGTCTTCTGTACAAAGGCCAGAATATCGGGCCACCTCAGATTCAGAAGGTCTTCCGTCTCAAAGGCTTCCTCTTCGAATACCTCTCTTCTTGCCTCCTTGTATGCTTCACATGATAAGAGGAAATGCGCCGAGGCTTCGTCCTCGGCCCAACAACGCTCGCACGTCGCGTCCTCCTTCACTCTCATCTTTGCCAGGTGTCCTTGTAGGACGCAGTGTCCAGTTAGGACTCCCACTATGGTTCCCACCTCTCTTCGTGTTCTACGGAGCAGCCAGTACGACGGGATTTGCTGTATCCTGTCACATACTCTGTCTGGCGTTTCCTGTGTTGGTCCATTCCCTTTGTATCTCTTTCTGGGTCCACTCTGTTAGGGACGACTTCATTTGCCCCCTTGTGAGCCCCAAGAAAGGCTCTGACTCGACGCATTTCTGCCGGGATCCTCCCCTGGCGAGTCCGTCCGCTTTCTCGTTTCCGGGGACTCCCATGTGGCCTGGGACCCATACAAACTCTATCCGCACACTCCTGCACCAAACCCGCGGACATGGTTGGTTTGCACAGTGCTTTCAGCGCAGCTTGATCATGCATGTAAATGTGGATTTATAAAGTAGTTCTGCGCAGTGGTCAAATAGTCTCTGATTTTTGTTATTGAGTTTAGCCATATCTAGTGTAACGTGTCATTTTTACGTTTAAGACAACGTTACATATTTGTTTATTTAGGTAAATAATCAAGGCTCTTTGATTTGTCTTTCTGTACACAAAGTAAGGGTATTTTATAGAGATAGGTTTGGAGGTTATATAGTGTCTAGGAAGTTACCTTAAAAGGAGGCATTCCATCGAATTACTGTGGACACTACGCACATCGCATTATCTGGACATCGTAATTGGAATTTAGGATCACAGGTTTCGGGAAAATCACATAAAACTTTTGGTTGTTTTGTTTATTTCTGCAGTTTCGTCGTTTACTTGACGTACATAAAGTTAAACAGCTGTTATGCTGGGGAATGGCGGCGTTGCCGCATCACAAATGGTTTCAGTAACAGGAAGGAAACATTTAGATGAACATTTGATTCCCTTACGTTTATTTTCGAGGATATTGGGACAATCCGAACCTCATAGCTAGTTTTGACAGCACGAAAACATATTTAGGTCCACGGTTTGACCAGTAACAACCGAGGCTCCGCCACTTTGATATCTTTATTAATTTGATAGGGAAAGGATAAAATAAATACGAGTTATGCACTTTGGTAAAGGGGAGATAAACGAGGGATAAAAACCAAGACTAAAAGAATAAACGAAATCGTGTGAGTTAACATCTGAACACTCTTGTGCCTTTAAGCAATAGTTCAGTGTGTATTTTTGGGTTCAGGTTCAGAAACAACTTTATTACTGTAGAAATGTTTTACAAAAATGGCGTTAAACCATATGAATATTAGAGAAAACATTTATAAAGAGCGAAGGAAACTTTTGACGAAGACTGTAACTGGAGTGCAACTAAATTCTGCGCTCAGTATAGCTTTACTCATATGGGAATTGGTTGAGTGTTCGAATATTAATAATGTGTATGGAGGGTGTCTCGACGTCCTTGTTATAAAAATTCCAACCGTGGAAATAGATCCGACAACACCTCAATGTACGTTTTACCTAATTGCAATGTCCACTTGGTCGGTGCTGCCCCCTATATACCTGTATAGAACTATTGCTGTATCTCCTCATTGGTTACTTTGAAAACCCCGGGTTTTTTTCCAGTCTTGCCACTGAAGGTAGAGATTTATTTTTGGCGAAAAAGTTTTTTATAAATAGGTTTGCATCCTTTATTTGAATTTAACCGGGAAGATTAGGTTGGTACTATTGCGTTTTACCGTCCCCACTCCCCACCAAATTTACAAAACGGTTTCCGGCGACTTCATTATTCTGGTATTCTCGACGAAGTGCTTTGTCTCTCTTTGCTAACGAATTTTTGGCTGGGTCGACAGCAGGCTCTGGGATCGCCATTGTTTTGGTTAGTGGCACTGCAAAAAACTGCAGGTTCAGTCCCAGAGACTGTACAAGTGAGTCCGTCGTGTCTAGGCGTAATCTGGAGTGACGCTCGCACCCTTTTGAGGGGAATTTTAAGTCGGCCTACGCCATTTTGTACGGAAAGAGCAGCGGTAAGTTCGATTTTATTTTTTTTTCATTTTTTTCTATTTGAGTACTCTTCAAGATAATATTTGCCTCCCAAATTGTAATTATTTTTCGTGTGAAATGTACTTTTTTTTGACAACAGACGTGGGGAATTTTTGGCGTTTTTATATTTTTCTTTTAACCACGTGTTGGATAAAAACTATATATTGTTTTTCTCCTTTGTCTACAGCCCTGTCCATTCCATCGGCAGCGGTGCTGGACGCTGGTGGGAAGCCGGACGAGCCAGTTCTAACCCTGGGAAAGGTACGTAGGGTTATTTTAGTTCATCTGTTTAAATCTGCTGTATTTTATTGAGTCGACATGGGGAACTTCGTGCAAAATTGACGAATTCCAGGAAACTGAAACATTTCATTTTCCACAGGGTTCTACGCTCGGGCAAGCATCCCACAACCTTTCTACGCTCGGGCAAAGAATCAGCAACATTTTCCACAACCAGTGTGGCCCTAGCGTGATGTGCTAAGCGGGCACTAGGGGGGGCGCGAGCAGAACGCGACCTGGAGTAGCAGAAGATGTCTGGTACAACACATCCAGGTTTACAAAATAAAACACATTTTTTTATTTTAACAATATAATCAAGGACCAAGGTAGGAGCAAGCCTTAACTATAATTTTTCTCTCATATATAACTTTCACAATATAATTTAGAAGTGATCTTTCCCTATATAATTTTGCACAGCTTAATTTTAACACTTGTAAACGCAAGGTAACAGTATGACGTCATAACCACAATTTTGCGGTGTATTTACTAAGTTTTCCTTCATTTCATTTATTTAAGACAATTTCTCTTGTGAAATTTGGATTGTCTTGCTACTTAGGCCCTGACTTGTTCCACTACATTTCATTAATTTTTTTCTATTTCATGTTTTTGGTAATACTCCAGTTTACCTTTTAAAATAAACAAGATGAACTAATTTTTCTTGTGTTATTTGTACAACCCGATGACCAACTTTGCGGAGACAAAAGAGAGATGAGATTATATTTTTTTTTATGTAGCGGTTTCGTTACACATTTTTACCTCATGGGGTGGATCTCGGACTGGGTTGCTGTCTGTCTCATTCTACCCAATGTAGAATGATGACAGCAGATATTTGGTCTAGATCTCCCCTATGATGGAACGATTTTGGAAGTATACATTTTTTTTTACAATCATTCATATAATTGAGTCCTACGCTACTGACTCAGATGTAGGTACACTATGACCTGTTAAAGGAGTCCGTCTACCTGTAAAGTGCTTCTAGTTTTGTCATCATAATTCAATCTTTTAGAATTTTATTCTGTCTATTAGTCAATTTTTTTGGGTTTTTAATTACACAAATACTCTGGAAGCCTCGGAAGTAAGTAGAATTTCATTGTTTGGCTGCAACGTTTGGGTTGAACTGTATTTTATTTAAGATCTTCTTTGTAAAACATTGGTATTAAATAATGTGGCGCACTTAAAATTTTCTTATTTCTGAACCCCCCCTTCTCCACTGTATAAAAGTTACCGGGCATATCAATGTTTTACCTAGCTGGAAAATACAGTTCTGCTTCCAGATATTTGTTTAATTATTCAGTGGGTTTTTGTGTCACAGATTGGCAAATTGTGTTTGTTCTAATTACAATGTCACAAAATGGCGGCAACGTCTTTAAGCTGCCACAAATGTCACACAACTTTTTTTTTAAGGCCACAAATTGGCGCCCAAATTTCTTTAACTTTTTTTAAGGCCACAAATTGGCGCCCTACGTGTGTTTTGGCTAGTTTTTTAACATCTGATGTAATTTTTTTTGATTTTTTTTTTGAATTTGGAAAAAAAAAGACAAAATTTTTTTTTTTTTGGGAAATTTTTTTTGTGGTACAGCCAAAGCCAGGTTAAAGGCTTTCAGTGGCTGTGGGTGGTTTTGACACTCAATCATTTTTTTTCATAAAAAACAAGATCATTGGTTTTTGGAAATAACACTTTTTTAAATATTTTTTTTTGTAATATTTGAACGTTGATTTGGAACTCGGTTTGTTGTTTTAGTAATTCTCATAGTTTTTTGTTAGCTTATCTTCACAAGTTTTTCTTGGAAAAGAAAATATACATTTTTATTTATTAAGGAAGAATAAGTGGATAAAGAGCATGGGAGTTTTTATTCAGCAGCGTCCAAATCATGTTCTTAATTCTTTAAAGTTTTTGTAGGAAAACATGTTTGAATTTTTTAAATTTTTTAAAGAAAAATAAATACAACAATGTAAATTTACTTCAATTTTTATTCGTTGATTTATAGGTGGATGGACCTCCAGACATGGTCTTTTTATGTTTTAAATATATGACATAGGTAGTGTGTTTTCTTCTAACAATTTTTTTCTGCAGGTTCATTTATTTATATTTTATTATTTCCTGCTTGTGATAAGATAGAAATTGGTTCACAGATTATTTTTTAGTATTTAGTACAGTCAATTTATTTAGGTCAACAAGTTTTTTTTGGTGATTTTAATTTTTTGTGGGATATCACTACTTGGAAGTTGGAATATTTTTACAGGGTTTCACACAAATTTTTCTTGGCTGGGTTGTTTAAAGTAAATCTAGCTTAACAGATGGTAGCTTTGTTTAGTTGAAAGTATTAATTAGTAATGAAAGAAAAGGAAAATGAGTTTATTTTGCTTTGTCATTTTCTTTTCTTGTTTTTTTGGAGGTAACTGTTGATGACAATTAAGAACTTACGTCACTCAGTTACATCGGGTCAGAGGAGGGTACTACTACTAGTGTCAGCTCGGGAAGTTAGGAAACACAAGGCTAAAACCCTAGAGCGACATATTGGCTGAAGATCAATGCCAAAAGTCCAGTTGACATTTTTTTTTGGGGTATTTTTTTTTGAAAGACAGTTTTTAGGTCTTTGGTTTAGTTGTCTAGTTGTGTTTCGTGACTGGTCAAATTTTTTTGGTAGAAAATACAGCGTTGGGCTTTGGAGTGCATTTTTTAAAAATGACCTACGGGTATTTCTATCAATTAAAGTTTTCTGGTACACATTTATTTTTTTTCTGTATTTTTTTCTGCGTTCAGGTCATAGCTTGGTCATGGCCATTGGAGAGCAAACATTTATGTTTGAGCCTTGAGAAGTTTTGCCTGCTCCAGATTGAATACAGAGAAAATTAATTTGAAGCCCAACTAGATATAATACCACAAAAGAAATGTTTAACTGAGACAGATATAGATATAAGTTTTTTGATTTTTTTTAGTTCATTTGTAGAGTTCATTTGTAAAGTTCAGTAATTTTTTAAGTAGTGTCATTTTGAGTCAGTGAATTTAAGAGAGACTTTCAACTAAATATAAATGCTAGTCGGTGGTAATTGGTAAAAATATTTCAAAATTTTACTTTTTTTAAATAATTTAATCTTTCTTAAAAAGATTATTTTTTTTTTCTGTAAGCATAACTTCTCGAATTCTTGTTTTGGTCAAAACGGTTTGTATAGGGGTCGTAGTTTTAAAGGGTAACCAGACAGGTTATATTTTTTTAGGGGACCAAACGGGAACTTCTTGAGTTACAAAAAGGTGAACTTTTTTTGTCTTAGTTGATCAGGCAGGAATAAATAAATCTTTTACTTCCAAATCATAATTTTAAATAACAAGATTTATTGGTTATGTGTTTGGGTCTTATAGTAAAAAACGTTTTGTTTTTGGAGGGTACTGGTATGATATGAAATTATTTTAATTTCATGCCAAATGTTGTTTGACGGCAGATATGCTAGTCTTCAGTTTTTTTGTTAGTTTGCAGTTCAGGACAGTGGCGTGTACTTAAAGGGGCCTTACACCTGCGTCCATTGTAAAGCAACTTCCAACATACTTGCTTAGTTTTCACTTAATCTTCGTTTTGTTGCTTCTGAAATTAAAGCGTTATGTTGGATAACGATGGATGGTGTTAGACTGAAAAAGTACCTAGGTATTTAGGGATGAAAACTTGGAAGTTGTGGACAATTGGGAAATAATTTTTTTTAATTTCATTTTTCTTAATTTTAAAATAATTTCATACTGGTGACCTCAAATAATGAAGCAAAATTTTGTGGAATAAATGGGAAAGTGTTCAGGTTGAACAATAAATTTAAGATCATTGATTTTTGAAAAAGATTTCAACCTTAAAATAAATTTA
The DNA here is from genome assembly GCA_963576565.1 of Aspidapion aeneum. Taxonomy (NCBI): domain Eukaryota; kingdom Metazoa; phylum Arthropoda; class Insecta; order Coleoptera; family Brentidae; genus Aspidapion; species Aspidapion aeneum. The sequence continues at coordinate 182,269,398 of OY755038.1, read as the reverse complement.
AAAACAATAGGTTTTCTTTGATGCGACTAAACATTGATGAGGGCATCTATTTTTTTTTAAATCTGATAGTTGTACAGGGTGTAAAGGAGCTGGCTACATTTTATATTGCGATAATTAGGTTTTTTTCCTCCCGCGAGCTGGGTGGAAATGGTGGAAGAAATGTTTGGTTCGGAGTGTAGAAATCGAGGAACGAGGACTTCCTGCTAATCTTTTTAGGATTTCGCAACTTCGGTTTTCGCTAAATTAAAATACATCCAAATTTGGCCTACAGGCTGAATCTCACATCTTCCAGGACCTTGCAGATTCGCGGAGAAAGACAATTTTTGTGATCTGTTTAGTTATGATAGGAATTAAAATAGTAACATGCACATGAGGGAACTAGATATATTTAGGTTAAAAAGTAGTAAGAACACTGATCTGAACAATTTTCCATAATAGTGTCCTATTTTCACAGGGTGCTTCAAAATATCTTCACCCTTTCTTTGAAATAAGATATTGTTTCGCCTGTGGGTGTTTGACCGTTTAAAAAATATATATAGTGCAGATGGGATTGGAATGGAAATCACAAGTTTTTGGGTTTTATTGACATTATACTTAGGGAATAGGGGAAATGTCTAATAAAAAGTTTTTGGTTTTAGGCCGAGTTTTGTTGAGATAACAAAAATTTAATTGGGGCCGGGAGTTTTTTTATGCTCTTTTAAAATTAATGTAATAAGTTTGGCTTCTTGATTTTTGTTTTCTGGTTTTTACGCAGGATTATTCCCAACTGTTTCATTTCAGAATATTATTTGTAGGTGATGGGGTCTCATTAGCCCTTGGACATTTGGTAGTTTTGCTTTGACTGATAGTTGTGGAAAGGGCCCAACTTAATTTTAGATCTCGTGAACACCAGGAATAAAGATCTGAGAATGCATTAAGCAGTAAATTTTTTTTTTTGAGTAGATGTTGTGTGTAAAGACATTGAGTAGGCAGATTTAGTTTTACAACGTTCTTATAGGTGATCCTTGAAATTGTTTCCATATTTGTTTTTGTGAAAGGGCACACAAGATAATTCTTTACGGGGTTGAGTGCAAAGTTTAAAACTTAGGTTCACATTATTATAGTGGTACAGTAAATGAGTACTCACGTTGTTTGTTTCCTTTAGTAATAATTTTAAACAAATATACTAACATCGTTTGTTTTTTTTTGTAACATAAATATTTTTTTAACTTTTCCTAAACTGATTGTGTTTTTGCAATTACGATTTTTATACCTTATGATTCTTAAGTAAATTTAATTTTCAACATTTTTTTTATAGTAAATTAATTTTTCTAGCTCATTTACTTTTCACATTGCCACAGTTTTGGGAGAGGAAAGGGAATCGACAACTGTTTTTTAAAGGAAAAGAACAAAAACTGTTGCATGACAACTCGAATAAGATTTTTCTGGTGTTGATTTTATAAAAAAAAAATTTTAAGGTTCACTAATAGGAGCTGCAACCCCACTTAAACATTTTTAATTTTTTTTTGAAAATATTTTTTTAATATTTTTTTTTTAATTTTTTTTTAAGAAGGGAAACTTGATTTTCTTGTGGCAAAAATTTTTTTTTGGTGCATAGTAGTGCCTTGTCCCTACAATGGTTCTACCAGTTTATTTAAATATTTTTTTTTCTGAATTAAAATATAATTTCATTTCGAACTCTCGCGTTTTAACAACCTATCATCATTCGTTTAAAATTTTTTTTTCTTCTCCCTACTCCAAACCACCTATCAGAGTGGAGTAACTTTTGAAAATTTTAGTGAGTCACTAATTAATTTTTTTACTATTGGACTACTGTGGTCGACACCAAAAATTTTTTTTTAATTTTTTTTTGGACACCTTTCGGTACGGTCCTAGGGTCTTTTTGACCATGACCATAGTTTGCATCAATTTAGTTTAAGTTTTGGGAATTTCATTTTAATGAAGATTAGAGAGTTGCAGTCCTACCAAGACGTTATTTCTGTAAATTTTTTAATAACATCGGTATTTTTTTTTTAAATTTTTTTTAATTACACACAACATCCTTACTAGTCTAATTCGACGCAATTTCAGCGAGCGGATTTTTTTTTTAATTGAGCATATTTTACGATTTCTATAACATGAACATTTGTTCCGACGTTTATTGCGTTCACTTATATATTAAGGGATGATGTGACCTTAAGCAATGCATGTTTCGTGTAAACTCAGAGTAGGTAAGCAGGTTAAAGTGGGTTTTGATTTATTCTTTTTAGAAAAATCATTGTATACGGCGATTTGGGTTTTTTTTTTGAGGAGTTATTAGTGGAGCCGTTCTGCAATAGCAGGAGTATACCCTAGCGTTAACTGTGTACAACAGCTTTGGGATTTTTGTTATAGGTAGTCTGTTGTACGTTCCATTTAGGGATAAATTTACCTACTCGGTTGCTGAGGTAAACAAACATCACTTAACTTTAATTTTAATCCAGTTCAGCTAGGATAAGCGCAATCATTTTTTTTTGTTTTACTCACGCAGGAGTGAAACATAAGACCTAAACACTGCCAAAACTCTTGTCTCTCTTTTATTTTTTAACTTTTTTTTATGGCTACTTGTTAATTCTAATTTAGGATTTAAGTAGTTATTTCTCTCTGCAAGGTTGGACGTCATAGTTGGTTGTACAAATACTTAACATAAATTATGATTACATTTTTAAATGCAAATAAATTTTATTTTCTTACTGCTCCGGTGTTTTTCGGTTTTGTTCGCGTCTGCCCGTATTTAAGTTTTATATTTTCTACATTTGTGAGAAAATTGATAGTGATTTTCACTGGTGAATTTAAAGTGAACTTTGTGTTTGTTATTGCGTGGTTTAGTTTTTATAATTGGGAGGTATAATTAACAGTTTTAATTAAAGTTTAAAGTTTGAAGATAAAAGGCACTATGGCTATTTCTTTGAGTCGGTTGTCTGACGTAAGGTACTTAGTCAAGGACGAATTAATCTATGAGTTAACATGGAGAGGCATAGCTATTGGATCGGTGGAAGAGATGAAACAACAGCTTATGTTGATCAAACAAAGTATGAGATACCCTCCGTATCCCTTTAAATTTGGCCAAGATGCTTTTAGCTGCATGAAGAAGCTTGATAATCTGGTACCGCTGGTAGAGAAGTTCTCTGGTACGAGTAAAGGGGGAGAGTTTAGGAAAATCGCTGTAAGGTTGGAACACGTGTTAGCCAGGATTAACAACATGAATCTGTCTAACTTTGAAGAAAGTCAAACCAAAGGCATACTGGTTGCGGAAACCTTGAGTTTGATTGGGAGGTTGCAGAGCCAAGCAACAGATTTACTAAGAGTTGGCGTTACCTCAGATGATGATGAAGCATCTGAAACCCAATCAACGAGTCGAAGCTCAGACCACTCGACAAACGCTGGCAACACACCTAACCAGTCTCATTTCCCGCAACCACAGCTCTCAAGCACACAAAGAACAGCTCAACAGCCCACAAACCAACCGTCGGTCATTGCTCCAGTGCAAATGCAAGTGCTAACGAACCCAACTCAAGCACCAATACAGGCACCAGTCCCTATGCCGATTGAGAATTACGGTACATCAGCTTTTCATTATCAACAACCGTCTACCGTTCCTTTGAGTCTAGCTGCCCTCCAAAGTAGCATTGCACCAATTGCTCAGTCACGACCATTTTCTTGTTCGTCGCCAGTACCAATGTCAAGTGATCCTGGTACTTCATATCATGTTGCACCTGTACCTCCGCATAAGTGGAACTTAAAATTTACAGGCGAGAGGGGTACAATCTCCGTCACCGCATTTTTCGAGAGAGTGGACGAGTTGAGTCAGGCTAGAGGAGTCAGCAAAAAGGTTTTACTTAATTCGGGCATTGATCTTTTTGAAAAGTCAGCTTATACTTTTTACAAAGATGTACGTAGAGAAGTCCATACATGGGAACAGCTGGAACAGAGGTTCATGGCAGAATATCTTCCTTCTTCATATGGCGAGAAGCTATTGAAGGAGATTCAAAAACGTAAACAAGGCCCTGGAGAGTCTATAGGGACCTATATTGCTGTCATGAACACATATTTCCAAAGACTTGGCTGTCCTGTTTCCGAAGAGGCGAAATTAGCTATCGTCTTCAGAAATATCGCGGACATCTATAAAAATGGGTTAATTGCTACTGAGGTCAATAGCCTATCACATTTAAAGGATCTGTGTCGTAGAATAGACCAGAGATATGGTTTAGAAGAGGAGAATTTTACACCTAGGAGAAACCAATCAATCGAACCTGACTTGGCCTACGTTGACGTAGAGAGCGACAGTGACGATTTTTCAACAGGGGTTGATGCAATTCAAATATCAGGTGCCGGGACATCGAACCAACAGAATTTAAATCATCCTGCTAATAGATTCGACAGAAATAGGCAGCAGCCAGCAAGCAATTTTGCTGCTAGGGCTGATAGAGATAGACAGCAACCAGCTAGTGGTCAGTCTAGTGTAAATGACAGGGATGTACAACCACAGGGTGTTGGATCTGGTAGGGCGAACAGGGACGTTGTTTGTTACAGATGCAACCAAACAGGGCACATGGCAATCGGGTGCGCACTACCTAGAGGCAAACAGTGCTATTCGTGTGGTCAGGCAGGGGTTACAGTAAGAGAATGTCGTAATTGTAATCGTCAGGGAAACGGACCCAGGCGTTCGTAGGTGGTCGACCTTCGAGTCAGCCTGAACAAGCATCGACCGATAGGCTAACGTACGTTTTAGATTATGTGATAAGTCATGCTCGTAAAGATGAAAGGCCTTATTTAGAAGTGGATGTGCTCGGAAATAAGTTATTAGGTTTGTTGGATTCCGGGGCTTCACGTACCTTTTTAGGGAATCATGGTTGATCAGTCATCGAGAGGTTTGGTTTTTCACTTGATACGACGAAGAAGACGAGTTGTATTGTGGCAAATGGTCAAAGCACGAGTAGTATTGGGACAGTGCAGCTTCCTATGCGAGTTCAAGATAAATTTAGGTTAATAGAGGTCGTCGTCGTTCCTGAGTTGCCGCACACTTTGATTTTAGGATTAGATTTTTGGATTTCGATGGGGATAGTACCGAACTTAAGTACTAATGAGTGGCACTTTGCCGATAATAAAGATGTGATTTGTTCTTTAGAAACATCAGACCAACAAACTACTCTTACGCCTTATGAATCAGAACGACTAGAGGAATTGGTCGATAAATATAAGACTATTATGGGTGAATCACTAGGATGTACAGATAGGGTAGAGCATAAGATTACAACAGATGCAGCACCGATAAGACAACGTTCATATAAGGTCTCACCGGTCATTCAGAAACTTATTGATGACGAAATCGACGAAATGCTGAAAATGGATGTGATAGAACGTAGTAGTAGTTCATGGGCTTCACCAGTGGTAATGGTACAAAAGAAAAACACAAAGAAATATCGTTTCTGTGTAGACTACCGCAAATTGAACTCACTGACGGCACGTGATAGTTATCCTTTACCACTCGTATCCGAGACTCTTGACAAATTGAAAGATGCTAAGTACTTGTCAACTTTAGATATTAAGAGTGCTTATTGGCAAGTACCAATGGAAGAATCATCGAAGCCACTAACAGCATTCATCTGTCGACGAGATCTCTTCCAATTTAAGCGTTTACCATTTGGTCTTCATAATGCACCTGCAACTTGGCAGAGACTCATAGATAGCATCATAGGGAACGATTTAGACCCCTACGTGTACGTATATCTCGATGACCTCGTAATTGTCACACAAAGTTTTTCTGAACATCTTAGAATTCTTGAGGAAGTCCTACGAAGATTGCAGAATGCAAAGATAACGGTAAGTTGGGAGAAATGCCAACTGTGTAGGCCAGAAATGACTTATTTAGGTTTCGTAGTGGACCGTCGAGGCATCCGAGTTGACCCTAATAAAATTAGAGCCATGTTAGAGCTCCAGAGGCCAAGAACTGTCAGAGAAGTTCGTAGAGTTGTAGGTACAATATCCTGGTACAGACGTTTCATAGAGAATTTTTCAGCGATAATAGCTCCGATTACAGCTCTAACTAAGAAAAATCAAAAGTTCGATTGGACTCCAGACTGCGAAAAAGCATTTATTAAGATTAAGGAACTTTTAGTGACTGCACCGATTCTTACATGTCCAGATTATACCAAAGAATTTGTCATTCAAACAGACGCATCAGGATATGGAATAGGAGCATGTTTAACGCAGCCTTATCCTGAAGGAGACAAAGTCATATGCTATTTGAGTCGATCTTTGACTAAGCAAGAACGTGTTTACACGACCACCGAGCGAGAATGTTTGTCATTGGTTTGGGCGATAGAGAAGCTCCGGCCTTATATTGAGGGGATCTCATTTAAGGTCATAACAGATCATTTTAGTTTAAAATGGCTTCATAGCTTAAAAGAGCCCAGTGGAAGACTTGCTCGTTGGTCTGTAAAATTGCAGCAATATGATTTTGAAGTAATCCATCGGAAAGGGAAAGATTTAGTTCTCCCGGACATGTTGTCTCGCGCAGTACCTATGATTGATACAATTTCGCAGCCCAGAGACGTTTCAACAGCAATTAAAGATCGATGGTACCAAAAGATGGTAAAGAGGGTCGTAGAATCACCATTAAAATTTATGAATTGGAGATACACTGATAATAAGTTGTATAAATATGTCAAACAAGAATACCCTCAACTTTCACCATCTAACGAATATTGGAAAGAGGTAGTCCCCAAAGATCATAGGCGTAGAATTATTGGAGAAGCTCACGATCCTCCTACCGCAGGACATATGGGTGTGTATAAAACCTACCACAGACTGGCAGAAAAATATTATTGGCCAAAAATGCGCCAGGACGTGGCAACTTTTGTAAAGAAATGCTTTGTCTGTGCAGCTCATAAAGGTGATACACAAGGTGTATCTGATCAGATGATATCTCACCCAAAACCAACTCGTCCTTGGGAAATTATTTCGACTGATTTATGTGGACCTCTACCTCGTTCAACAAAGGGTAATTGCTGGATTCTCGTCGTGACGGACTATTTAAGTAAGTTTTCCTTAGTTTTTCCAATGCGAACAGCTCCTACTCAAGCAGTTGTCAAGCATCTTGAGGAGCAAGTATTTATGGTCTTCGGAGTACCTCGTTTGATACTTTGTGATAATGGCCCTCAGTACAAAAGTAACGAGTTTAAACGTTTTGCTGAGAGCTATCAGGTTAAAATTCAGTATAATCCGTATTATCACCCCAGAGCGAATCCAACAGAAAGGACGAATCGTACGTTAAAAACCATGTTATGTTGCTATGTGAAAGACAACCACAGAAAGTGGGACGAACAAATACATAAACTTGCCTGCGCGATTCGTACTGCAACCCATGAGACAACCAGGATGTCTCCTTTCTTTGTTAATTTTGGTAGGAATATGTGTTTGTCAGGAAAAGATTACTCCAACCCAGTTTTGTTATCTGAAGAGAATGGTGTACAATCCGCAGCTGAAAGTAAGAACGAAGGTTTCCGGAAGCTCTATGCTGATGTTAAGAGAAGGTTAGAGGTGGCAGGAGAGAAAAACGTAGTTCAGTATAATCTGCGTACAAGGGTACCCAACTTTGTTGTGGGTCAGCGTGTTTGGAAGAAGAATTATGTGTTGTCAGATGCTGCGAAGTTTTTCTCGAAGAAGTTAGCACCGAAATTCGTTGGTCCTTATGTGATTAGGAATAAAATTTCTCCATGGATATTTGAGCTTCAGGAACCATCGGGTAAAGTACTACCAGGGAGTTGGCATGCCAAAGACCTTAAGTCGGCAGCGGACCTCTCCGATTAACCTTTTTAGGTTAATCGTCTTGAAGTTGGGGGGGGATTATGTAACGTGTCATTTTTACGTTTAAGACAACGTTACATATTTGTTTATTTAGGTAAATAATCAAGGCTCTTTGATTCGTCTTTCTGTACACAAAGTAAGGGTATTTTATAGAGATAGGTTTGGAGGTTATATAGTGTCTAGGAAGTTACCTTAAAAGGAGGCATTCCATCGAATTACTGTGGACACTATGCACATCGCATTATCTGGACATCGTAATTGGAATTTAGGATCACAGGTTTCGGGAAAGTCACATAAAACTTTTGGTTGTTTTGTTTATTTCTGCAGTTTCGTCGTTTACTTGACGTACATAAAGTTAAACAGCTGTTATGCTGGGGAATGGCGGCGTTGCCGCATCACAAATGGTTTCAGTAACAGGAAGGAAACATTTAGATGAACATTTGATTCCCTTACGTTTATTTTCGAGGATATTGGGACAATCCGAACCTCATAGCTAGTTTTGACAGCACGAAAACATATTTAGGTCCACGGTTTGACCAGTAACAACCGAGGCTCCGCCACTTTGATATCTTTATTAATTTGATAGGGAAAGGATAAAATAAATACGAGTTATGCACTTTGGTAAAGGGGAGATAAACGAGGGATAAAAACCAAGACTAAAAGAATAAACGAAATCGTGTGAGTTAACATCTGAACACTCTTGTGCCTTTAAGCAATAGTTCAGTGTGTATTTTTGGGTTCAGGTTCAGAAACAACTTTATTACTGTAGAAATGTTTTACAAAAATGGCGTTAAACCATATGAATATTAGAGAAAACATTTATAAAGAGCGAAGGAAACTTTTGACGAAGACTGTAACTGGAGTGCAACTAAATTCTGCGCTCAGTATAGCTTTACTCATATGGGAATTGGTTGAGTGTTCGAATATTAATAATGTGTATGGAGGGTGTCTCGACGTCCTTGTTATAAAAATTCCAACCGTGGAAATAGATCCGACAACACCTCAATGTACGTTTTACCTAATTGCAATGTCCACTTGGTCGGTGCTGCCCCCTATATACCTGTATAGAACTATTGCTGTATCTCCTCATTCGTTACTTTGAAAACCCCGGGTTTTTTTCCAGTCTTGCCACTGAAGGTAGAGATTTATTTTTGGCGAAAAAGTTTTTTATAAATAGGTTTGCATCCTTTATTTGAATTTAACCGGGAAGATTAGGTTGGTACTATTGCGTTTTACCGTCCCCACTCCCCACCAAATTTACAAAACGGTTTCCGGCGACTTCATTATTCTGGTATTCTCGACGAAGTGCTTTGTCTCTCTTTGCTAACGAATTTTTGGCTGGGTCGACAGCAGGCTCTGGGATCGCCATTGTTTTGGTTAGTGGCACTGCAAAAAACTGCAGGTTCAGTCCCAGAGACTGTACAAGTGAGTCCGTCGTGTCTAGGCGTAATCTGGAGTGACGCTCGCACCCTTTTGAGGGGAATTTTAAGTCGGCCTACGCCATTTTGTACGGAAAGAGCAGCGGTAAGTTCGATTTTATTTTTTTTCATTTTTTTCTATTTGAGTACTCTTCAAGATAATATTTGCCTCCCAAATTGTAATTATTTTTCGTGTGAAATGTACTTTTTTTTGACAACAGACGTGGGGAATTTTTGGCGTTTTTATATTTTTCTTTTAACCACGTGTTGGATAAAAACTATATATTGTTTTTCTCCTTTGTCTACAGCCCTGTCCATTCCATCGGCAGCGGTGCTGGACGCTGGTGGGAAGCCGGACGAGCCAGTTCTAACCCTGGGAAAGGTACGTAGGGTTATTTTAGTTCATCTGTTTAAATCTGCTGTATTTTATTGAGTCGACATGGGGAACTTCGTGCAAAATTGACGAATTCCAGGAAACTGAAACATTTCATTTTCCACAGGGTTCTACGCTCGGGCAAGCATCCCACAACCTTTCTACGCTCGGGCAAAGAATCAGCAACATTTTCCACAACCAGTGTGGCCCTAGCGTGATGTGCTAAGCGGGCACTAGGGGGGGGCGCGAGCAGAACGGGACCTGGAGTAGCAGAAGATGTCTGGTACAACACATCCAGGTTTACAAAATAAAACACATTTTTTTATTTTAACAATATAATCAAGGACCAAGGTAGGAGCAAGCCTTAACTATAATTTTTCTCTCATATATAACTTTCACAATATAATTTAGAAGTGATCTTTCCCTATATAATTTTGCACAGCTTAATTTTAACACTTGTAAACGCAAGGTAACAGTATGACGTCATAACCACAATTTTGCGGTGTATTTACTAAGTTTTCCTTCATTTCATTTATTTAAGACAATTTCTCTTGTGAAATTTGGATTGTCTTGCTACTTAGGCCCTGACTTGTTCCACTACATTTCATTAATTTTTTTCTATTTCATGTTTTTGGTAATACTCCAGTTTACCTTTTAAAATAAACAAGATGAACTAATTTTTCTTGTGTTATTTGTACAACCCGATGACCAACTTTGCGGAGACAAAAGAGAGATGAGATTATTTTTTTTTTATGTAGCGGTTTCGTTACACATTTTTACCTCATGGGGTGGATCTCGGACTGGGTTGCTGTCTGTCTCATTCTACCCAATGTAGAATGATGACAGCAGATATTTGGTCTAGATCTCCCCTATGATGGAACGATTTTGGAAGTATACATTTTTTTTTTACAATCATTCATATAATTGAGTCCTACGCTACTGACTCAGATGTAGGTACACTATGACCTGTTAAAGGAGTCCGTCTACCTGTAAAGTGCTTCTAGTTTTGTCATCATAATTCAATCTTTTAGAATTTTATTCTGTCTATTAGTCAATTTTTTTGGGTTTTTAATTACACAAATACTCTGGAAGCCTCGGAAGTAAGTAGAATTTCATTGTTTGGCTGCAACGTTTGGGTTGAACTGTATTTTATTTAAGATCTTCTTTGTAAAACATTGGTATTAAATAATGTGGCGCACTTAAAATTTTCTTATTTCTGAACCCCCCCTTCTCCACTGTATAAAAGTTACCGGGCATATCAATGTTTTACCTAGCTGGAAAATACAGTTCTGCTTCCAGATATTTGTTTAATTATTCAGTGGGTTTTTGTGTCACAGATTGGCAAATTGTGTTTGTTCTAATTACAATGTCACAAAATGGCGGCAACGTCTTTAAGCTGCCACAAATGTCACACAATGCATTTTAAATAGGCCACACTAGTGACCCTGTATGTATGACATATTTTGATATTTCTGTAAAATATGTCATACATACAGAGTCTTATCTAGTAAAATGTAAAATTTTTATTTGTTGACAACATTTAGATGGCTCACTGAAAAACATATGGATAGCTACATACTAGGTAGGTCTCGTCAAATGTACAGACGACTTCTGCCCTTTTTTTTTCGCGGGCGATTTTTTGTATGCCCTTTTTTCTTTTGCGCATATTTTTTCTGCGTTTTGTTCCTATGCGCTTATTATAGGGAGTCTAATAGTCTAATAAAGCCAACATTAATATTTTCTTAGCCTTTAACTTGCCTGTAGCAGCTACCAGCCTTTATACCTAATATATTTTTTTCGAGCTCGGGGGGGGGGTAATTACCCCCAGTAATCCCCCCCCCCCCGTAGTACAGTTGACCACTTATTAACCATGAAAATCCTAATAAAACGAGCTAAAATGCTAAAAGTCATACAATTTCAGAAAAATCCATATTTTTATTACATGTGGCGTACATTTTGACATAACTTAGCCATGTTCATTTAGGGGTGCCTTAAAACTTTCATATAATAGAGTTTGAAACATGCCAAGTTTTTGATGGCTTTATGCATCCTTTTAGATCTAGAGCAGACTAAAAGCTATAATTACCAAACTTAATACGTAAAGCTTTAATCCATCACATTTTTATCTTAAAAAGTATGTGACTTACGAAACTAGGATTGCAGATCGGAACCAGAAGTAAAAAAATTGCATTGCTTTCTATGGAATTTTTTGACTTCTAATTCTAACATTTTTTTTGACAGTACAAAAGACCTGATGGAGTTATTTGGACTGCGGATGCCTGTTCAGTAGTGTCCGAGAAACTGTCAAACACAATTTTGAATATTTTGTTGTACTTTGTTATAATTAAGCGTTTCTATATTCGATATTAAACCACCAGGCATATAGGTATAGTTTTTGCAAAGTCACTTGAATTACTCCTAAAACGGGGTTCTATCGATTACATGAAATTTTTCTTTATTCTGCCCTTTAAAAGTTATCCAAATTCATATAAACTCTTCCTGGTATAATTTCAACCCTACCGGCGGAGAAGAGGTGCAGCTCTTTGCGGTCCGACTACAAAGTAATTGTTTTCCGGCCGACCGAGCCCAAGTGGACAGACGGCACCTGATTGGCAGACTTTTTTGAGATGCGCTTTTAATTGCTTTCGCGTGTGCTTTTCGGGATCCCTTTAGTCGGCAGTATGCTGTAGGTGTAGAAATAGAAAGTTTGATTATCTATTTTTATTTCTTTAGTTTACGCCATAAGTAAATGAAATAATTTTCATGAGTATATCTACCGCCGCCCATGGCACTTTCTATAAAAGATATGCCGATGGTCGGCTTTTATCTTTGTTCAACTAACTTTGCAAAAACTATACCATATAGCCAATCGCGGATCTGGGTGAAAATCTAAAGGGGGGGTAATAGTCGACGAAAAATTATTTGTAATATAATATTTTTTCCAGGGGGGGGGGGGTAATTCGCCAATTTTTCCTTTAAACAATAACAAAACGTGCATATTTTTTATTCTAGGGTGGGGGGGGGGGGTAATTACCACGTTACCCCCCTTAAATCCGCGCTTGCATATAGCAAGACAGATAGAAAAGACGCTGTATCAGAAACAATAACTAAATAACTACAATGTGTGTTCTCTGCTGTACAAATCCAGTGCGGACCTAAATAGACCCCCCCCTTTTAACTTTTGAACAAAAAGAGATATCGATTTCTGGTAAAAAGCGTCTTTATTGCGACAAATTTTGAGGAAATCTAAGCTAAGTGACAGTTATGTCAAACTAACCTAATGTCAAAAATTTGACATAACATCAAAATTTTTGAAATGGAAGGGGGAGCATGTAATACCTTTTTTGAAAGGTACTTTGATTTTCTATACAACACATTTCAAATTTTTGAAATCAATTTAGGTTCCTAGGAGATATGTTTATTTTTCTTCGCGGTCGACTAAAAAAATTAAATTTTTATCAAGCAAAAAACATTATTTGAATTGATTTATTTTATCACAAATTGAATTTTTATGCTTCTAATACCTTGTTTTCACCGATGCATGTCCACTCCGATTAAAAAAACGCATCATGTGATGGCCCATGGAGTTGTACTGGTTTTAAATGCAGCTTTACCTGATGCGTTATTTGAATCAGTGTGGGCATTTATAGATGGAAACTGGGTGTAAGTTATGTCAGAACCTAAAAATAAGTTAAAAAATTTTAATAGAAAACGTGCTTTGTGATCATTTTTTCAAAACTTTTTTGTTTATTTTAAATTTAATCATGAATAAATGGATCCACTTATTTTTAGGTTCTGACATAACCTAGAAGCGTAAAAATTGAATTTATGACAAAATAAATCAATTTAAATTCTATTTCTGCTTGATAAAAAAATTGACTTTTTTTAGTCGATCGCGAAGAAAAATAAACATATCTAAACCATATAATATATATTAAAACTAAACCTAATTTAAACATTTAAAATGCGTTGTATAGAGAATCCAAGTACCTTTCGAAAGAGGTATTACATGCCCCCCCCCCCTTCCAATTTAAAAATGTTGATGTTATGTCATAATTTTGACATTAGGTTAGCTTGACATAACTGTTACTTAGCTCAAATATCCTTTAAAAAAGTCTCATTTAAAAGGCTGTTTTACTATGTATAAAACAAATAATGCAATACCTAAAAATAATAGCACTCGAACAAAATTTATTCCATACCGGGTATGATGTTGCCGAGCGAAATGAGAATCACCGGTCCATATATATATCACAGCATACAGATCTTTGTAGCAACAAGATATATTAAAGTTATGTATGTGAAGTCGACTACATGAATGATGTCGCAAATTAAATATTTGTGCACAGAAATTTAAGCTCAATTCAGAAGAATGCAATGTCGAAATTATGGGCCCATTCTTCTCTCCCCTTTCTCTCTCTCTCTCTTGTCGTTCACACCCATACTCTGCCGTGTTAAAACATGATTTTACAAAATTTTGGGTACGACAGACAGATATTACACTATCTAACAGGACACATATATAAACCTCAATCTATCAATATATAATCAGCTATTTTATGTTGTTTTAGTCTTTACAAAGAATAAATACTGTTTGTTAATGCTTTAAAATTTAATTCAGAAGAATCTGCAAGAATTAATGAGTTTTTGTTACGTTTACAGTTACTAGATAGTAGCAAATCTAGGCCCTAAAGATGAGGGGCCTAAAAAATTAATTTTTCACGGATGTCAGGCACAAGTAAATTCGAGGAATTTTTTTTTACTAAAAAAATTTGGGGGGATAGTCCCAGCGGTCCTAGGGGGCATGAGGTTTTTCAACGTGGACAAAAGAACTGTTTTGTGGTAACTTTCGATTAATTCTTGAAATATAGTATGAGAAGAAGAAGGAAATTGCCCTTTGCCATTTCCATAATTTTAAAGTCATCTGATCGCAAAATATTTATTATCCTGAATTACACACCAATTGCTCATAGCGACTTCTTATTCATTTTCATCGAGCTCTTTACCCCCACCAGTAGTAAACATAAATCCTAAACTTTTTTGCTCTTTATTATTTATTTAGTATAATTGACTATCTAAGTATAATTGGTTATTTAGTACCCATTAATACAAAAAAAAGAAAACCACTATTGTTTCGATTAACTATACATTATTCATCAGGTCAAGTAAAATAAAATTAAGTTAAGATGTTTTTATTAAAAACAAAATATTAATAAATTTCAGGATAGCATAAAAAGTTAAGTATCAAACTTCTCTTTCATGCAAAGTTATCAAAGTCACATAGACCCTTTTGAAATAAAAGGACTGCAATAAAAACAATTCAAAACTCTGTGGACGCTATTTCTTGTGTATCTTTGGGGAAAGTCAATGAAACTGTTTTCAAAATCTGGTTTTCATTTTTAAAAGCTTTTGCATTATTTTTGCAAGCTGGTAAATTTAAACAATTTCTTTTTATTAAAGATGCACAATCGCCCGAGATTGCATTGGTGGCCGAAGCACATGGTATGCAAGACTTTATCTTTTTAGAATGTCCACATTTACAATAAACCTGCAGAAGAAACTTCAAGAAAACTACAAATTTGATCCGAAATATGATAAACGTTAAGCAAATCAACCATTTTAGAGAGTAAAAATCTCTGAAATTAACGCATATAAAATAGCCGAGAGCATCGTGGTTTAACTGACTAAATGGAAAAAATGTATGGGAAGTATCGGTATTTCTCAGCTTCTGGTAAAATGCCATGTTGCTGTGTGGATACATTACTTTTCGTTTTTCTGGAGGTTTTACTTGACGGACTGCCTAAAACTGTTGGATAAAAGACGCTCAAGACTGATTTAGGGCGGCCCCTAGATGGTCAATAATATTGTCCAATATTATGAATTGCGAAATATTATTGAAAGGTTGCACAATAGTTGAGCAAAATATTGAACGGGTTTATTCTTATTGAGTCGTAAAGAGTAATTATTGGGCAATATTTTTTTAGTTTTTAGGCGGTTCCTAGACCTACAATATTATTGTACAATATCTTTCTTGTGCATTATTGAATGACCCCTTTAACTAATATTAAGTCAATATTTATCTTTCAGTAATATTCACAGGCTTTAAACATTAATGTTTAGAGATGGGCGGACCTCTAAGGCCCCTTGATCTACAATTATATTGCAAATTATTTTTTTGCGCAATATTATTGAATAACCCCTTTTACTCAAACTATCAATATGTATTGTGCTATACTATTAACAGCTCGCTTCAATATTTTCGGATCCCCCATACAGTATATAGTCGTCCTTGTTCGAAATGTCTAACCAAGATTTCGCTGCTGCTATCGAGTTGGTCCTTAAACCTAAAAAACGGAGACGTCGTCAAAAGATTGGTTTAAAAAAAGGCAAAAATACACTCACGAACATCTTCTGTCTTGATACAAAGAATGTTGACCAAAAAATATGACACAATATTAACTCTATTCGGCTCAATCAGAGAAACATTGCGCAATACAATTTTAACTTGTTTAATCTTTTGCTCAATTATTGTGCAACCTTCAATGCAAGCGTATAGGATCAATAAAGTTGAGCAATCCAATATATCGTGCAATATTATTGACCGTCTAGGGGCTGCCTTAGAGGTCCGAAAATATTGACGCTTATTGTCTGTCAATAATGTTGTACAATAAATATTGATCATTTGAGTTGAAAGGCCCATTTAATATTATTGCACCAAAAAGTTATTATGCAATATTATTGTAGGTCTAGGGGCCGCCTAACAAAAGTACAATAAAAAATTTTTTATAAAAAAAACACCCAACTGCTAAATTTACTTGTAAGTACTAGTCGCAGTTGAGTACAAAATTGATATACGTATAATGTCCGACATGCTTCAACTTTTAGTTTTGATGCCCAAATCGCACTTACGAAATTATACAGTTTTGTATTTCAATGAATCAAGTTATTTGGAAATTTTGTACCCAACTGCGACTAGTAGTTACAAGTAAATTTAGCAGTTGGGTGTTTTTATTAATTTTTTTTTATTTCCAACTTTTAGGTTTATTTCTTATTCAGCGTTATAAAAAGCACTATGCATTTACAATTTATTTAGCTTTACCCAAAAAGTACGTGTAGATTTTCTGCGGATGCGAACAGTTTTACCTTCCATTGAGTGAAGGTGGGAGAGGAGAGAGGGAGGAGAGAACTAGTAAAATGGTGTCAAAAAAAATCTTAAAGCGTGTGCCGAAAGAATTTTTGAAATCGCTCTATATTTGTGAATGGTATAGCTACAACTATTACTAATAAGGAGGGTGGGGAGAAGAGAGAAAAAGGAAGGGGGAAAACTAGTAAATTAATGTTGGAAAAAAGTCTTAAAGCATGTGCAGAAAGAGTTTATAAAATCGCTCTATATTTGTGAAAGGTTTATCTACAACTATTACTAATATGGAGGGAGGGGAGAATAAAATGATGTTGGGAAAAAGCTTAAAGCGTGTGCAGAAAGAACTTTATATTTGTGAAAGTTATAGCTATAACTATTACTAATAAGGATGACGTGAAGGAGAGAGGGAGAGGCGGAGAGGGGGCAACTAGTAAAATGTTGTTGGAAAGAAAATCTGAAAGCGTATGCAGAAAGAATTTTGAAAATTATTCGAATATGGCGTCTGAAGACCGCCATGTTTATTCCTGTTTAAAAAAATATAGCCTATAGCACCTTCGGGTTCAGTCGCAATTTAACGCCACCCTTTTTGCTCAGCCGTTTAGCCTCTAGTGTGACACAAACATACGTATTTACTTACATACATACAACAATAGAAAAACATTACCCTTCCTTTCGTCGTGCTGCAGTTGAGTAAAAACCTAATAAAATAGGCCGGCAAAGTAATTCAAAACTTGAATTAAATTATGTTTAGGTTTTAAAAAGACGCTGCTGTATGCGAGTTTTTTTCTGCGACACAGCTAAGGATGATCCGCTCAAGGGAAACAACTCTATATTTTATTTTTAAGTCAGTCTCATTTTGCTATAAAAGAAGAGCGTAAACAGTAACTGGAAAGCGGCAATGCAAATTACGTACTAGAAATTGGAGAAAATTTTGTTTGTTTATTGCATAAACTTGTGATATCGTGCTTGGAATGAAAAGGAAAATTGTGCCAGATTACCGAAAAACCAATTTTGATAAAATTTAGGCGGCCTCTAGACGGTCAATAATATTGCATAATATAACGATTTGCACAATATTATTGCCCGTCTAGGCTTATCAGTTGACTTTCGTTATATTGTGCATTATTATTGTAGGTCTTTGGGCCGCCTTAAAATCAGAAATCGAAAGTTTTTTGTATACTAGACAGTGTCTAAAAAAAACCAGCTTATAAAATTATTTTAATAATTTTCCACTTAATGTCGGTACTATAAAGACCATAGTTCCTTGTTACTCTCGCTGGTGCTGATGCAAATGCAAGTGCTCAAATGTTTTACTGTGTTGCAATTGTATTTACCTATATTATTTGTGACAAAATAATTTTTTGCTTTAAACCTTCCGGTTAGTGTTGCCGCCGAGACGAGATATTCTCGCCTCTCATCTCGGCTCGCCCTCATTCAATGAGACGAGAGAGGTATTTTTTCTCAAATGAAAGCTCGAGATGAGAGGAAAGAAAGGCCCTCTCTCGTCGAGAGTTTCTTGTTCCTCTCGTTCTCTCGAGCAAAAAAGGTTGGATTTATAAATTTTTATGATTTACCATCGGTTCGTATTGACCTATTATAGAGTTAAGCTGATATTTATGGATTGTTTTTTTTTAATAAAAGAAAGAGCTAAAAATCTCAAAATCAAATAATATTTTCGCGGAAATAAGTCTATTTTTTATTTTGAAAACATATGGAAAATTCAGATGAAAAATCTGCTAGTTAAAAAAACATTAAAGGTCTCTGTATTGCGCGTTTATTTTAAAAAACATAGAAATTTCTTGCAAAAAAATATTTTTTTTTTAAAAATTACAAAAAATTAAGATTAAAAGATATAAAAGTTATTTTAAAAAAAGTTTTGGTTAGTTTTGAGAAAAACACATTTCTGCAGGGAAAATCTTTGGTTTCCAGAATCTAAAAATTTCACAGAGATCTTCAAGACCCAAGTATTTTAAATAATAGATTTATTGCTTGAATTCTAAGGATTTATATTATTGGCAAAACACAATATAATATGTTTGTTAGCTCGCGGTTAGAAAAAACCGATAACTGCAATGGACTGTAAATATTTTAATTAATGAAAGCGCGAACAAACATAAATATATTGATATGAAATTACGGAATTATCAAAGGTCTATAGGTTAATTATTGGTGCCACACAACGGCAATCAGAAACAAAGCCACTCACCAGTATGCAGCCAATTTATCCACTTCCAAGGGGCCCCTTTCTGGATCTAATGATGTCACCACATAGCTGAAGGGATGAAGTTTCTAGTTTTATGCTTCAGTACACCAAAATCGAGCATTTTCACGTGTAGAAATTTGAAATAGTTGGAGAACGTAATTAACACGCCATTTCTCGAGGCGATTGACAAAGGATCTCCCTGGTTGTTGGTGCGCATGTCGAAATGCGCAAAATGCGCTCTGTCCTTCATACAATTGTGTGGTTTTAAAAAATATATAAACAACCGCGAAATTTAGCGGGAGCTAACATAACTGCCCTCCAAAACACACAATTTTAGAATCTCAACTGGACAGATATAGATATAAGAAAAAGGATCGACCGATAAATATAAATGAATGAAAACAGATAAGTGTCGTAAGTTTATTTAGAGATAACGAAATCCCGAAAAAGGCAAAACAAACAAACAAAAAATTCAAAAAAAATAACGAAAAAACCTATTGTAATATCCGGTAATAGGTAGAAAAATTAAAATTACTTTTAATTTGGCAAGAGGCACAGTTTTACAACTGGCCGCTTATAAAAACCGGTAACCGTTTGTACCGTCGCAACACGCACCTGACCGTCCCCGCCGGGATGCAGTTCGATGACCCGACCGACCGGCCATTTCAAAGGTGATTGAATGTGATCACTTGTTATGATAACCAAATCATTTAATTTGATATTTGGGGACGAATCAGCCCACTTGTGTCGCTGTTGTAGCGTATGCAAATACTCTATAGAATACCGTTTCCAAAAATCATTATGTAGTTTTTGGATTAGTTGCCATCTCGAGAGCCGATTTAGGGGAACCTCGGACAAATCTGACTCCGGAATTTCTGAATTAAGGGGTTCAAGTGTCCAAAAATGCCCAGGGGTAAGAGGTTGAAGATCGTGTGGGTCTGAAGAGGCAGGAGAAAAAGGGCGACTATTAAGTACGGCTTCTATGCGACAGGTAAGGGTGGACATCTCCATGATAGACAACTTCTGGTCGCCGACAACTCGAACAAAGTGAGTCTTAAAACTTTTGACGCCAGCTTCTGCCAGGCCATTGAAATGTGGACTGAGAGGAGGTCCCAGATGCCAACGAATAGAAAGTCTGGTGGCAGCACTTCTTGCGTAATCAAGTAATTGGTTACGAAACCCTATAAAATTACTGCCTTGATCTGACCAGCATTGCGTCACGCTTCCGCGTCTGGAAATGAATCGATGGAATGCACCTACGAACCCTTCGGTGGACAGTTCCATGGTTAATTCCAAATGCACGCAATGTGTGGCCGTACAGAGAAACACACAGACATACGATTTGAAAGCTATACAACCACGGTAACGATGAGGAATCACAAAGAAAGGTCCACAAAAGTCGATAGCTACACTCGAAAAAGGTTTAAGTTGATTGATTCGATGAGCGGGAAGTGAACTCATTATGGGCGGTCTATAGGGTTTAGGGTTGATTCTAAAACATTGCAAGCACTTGGATATGGTTCTTTGAATTGCCCGTCTGGCAGATAATATCCAAAGTTGCTGTAAAAGCAGATTATGTAATGTTTTACACCCAGGATGAAGATATTGTCGATGAGCGGACTCGATAAGAAGAGTAGTTAAACGATGGTTACTCGAAAGTAAGACGGGGTGTTTTGCAGAATAAGACAAAAGGTCAGATTTTTGTAATCTGCCACCGACTCTAATGATATTATTTTCATCAAGAAAAGGTGAAAGTTTTCGCAAAGGTTTCGGTATTGGTTTATCCTTAGATAACGCAGAAAAAAGCTCAGAAAAACAAGAACCTTGAACGCGTTTGATAAGAAGGTATAACGCACTTTGCATCTCACCGGTGGTAGGAAAAACAATATTCTCAAAAATAACGTTTTGGTCCGGCGGCTTAGTGGGTTTTTGATAGGAATGGTTTTGAAAAAGGTTAACTATTCGAAGGACATAAGAAATGATACGTTGAATTTTTGATATAGATGAATATTTGATAAGAACCTGATCTAAGAAGCTGACATCAATTATCGCATTGCAACAGACCTTTGGCTTTTCCTCCAGATTAATATCTCCGAAATCAATCGGCATTTTTGATTTATGAAAATCGGGCCATTTGTTTTCGGGAGACCACAAAAACGACGGTGCGTTCCACCACATGTCATGTGACATGAGCTGTGAAGAAGTGGCCCCTCGTGACGCAATATCGGCTGCATTTAAAGCAGAAGGAATGTAGCGCCACGAGTTTGAGGGAATGATTTCTTGGATTCTACTGACTCGATTTCCAACAAAGGTTTGCCAGCGATTAGGAGGGGATGAAAGCCAGTGCAATACGACTTGCGAATCGCAGAAAATAACGATATTTGTAAAAGTTATTTTTCCTTCATAGCTAGATAAAACGAAGTCAATTAATTCGCTTAAAAGAGATGCGCCTAGGAGTTCTAGCCTAGCCAAAGTTTGTGACTTTATAGGCGCGACCCTAGATTTTGCAGGTATGAGAGAAACAGATATATTATTTTCCTCTTCTACACGAAAATATACGACGCCTGCGTAGCCTCGAATTGAAGCGTCACAGAAGCCGATGATTTGACTGGTATTGGTTTTTGACATTTTGATTTGTCGGGGTAATTGAAAATTGGAAAGAAGCAGGAATTCAGAACGAAGTTTGTTCCAAGAGTCGATGATAGAAGAATCTGGTTCTTCGTCCCAGCCTATTTTTGATATCCACAACTTTTGCAAAATAAATTTTGCTTGTAGCAACAAGGGACAAAGAAAACCTAAGGGATCGAAGATTGTTCCTATGATAGATAAAATAGAACGTTTGGTTGGGGATTTGTCCTTCATTCGGCATTGATAAGAAAAAATGTCGTTTTTTGGATGCCATTGAAGTCCTAAAACTTTGATAAAGTGGGGTTCCTTCTTGTCGAAAGAGAGAGGCATTTGACGATCGGACTCTGGCAATGTTGCCAATAACTCAGGACAATTGCTTGCCCATTTTTTAAGTTCAAATCCTCTCGACTTCAACAAATCATTGAGTTCTGTTTGAAGGGAAAGAGCTTCAGAAAGCGAAGGGCTAGTTCCCAAGATATCGTCGATATAGATTGACGTTTTTAGAACAGTACTCGCCATAGGAAAACGTTCCTTTTCTCTCTCTGCCAGCTCATTTAAGGTACTCATGGCTAGAAAAGGTGAGCATGTCATGCCAAAAGTGACAGTAGAAAGTTCCCACACTGAAAGTGGGTCATGTGGAGAAAACCTCCACAATATCCTTTGATAAGGACGGTGATAAGGATTGATAAGGATCTGTTTGATATCAGCAATGTAGGCAATAGGATTAAGACGAAACGTAAGGAGTAAAGAAGCAATATCCTTTTGAAGGTTCGGGCCAGATAACAATGTGTCATTGAAACTAATATTTTTTGGGGTGACTGCCGAACAATCCCAGACTACCCTTAATTTTGTACTTAAGCTTTCCGGCTTTAATACACAATGATGTGCTAAAAAACATGTTACGTCGACTTTTGGTTGACTAGATAAAACTAGACTCATATGATTAGAATCGATATAGTCTTGCATGAAACTTGAATAGGCAGTGTACAGATCAGGATTTTTGATTAATCTATTTTCTAGAAGTAAAAATCTACGATAAGCTTGCGGATAAGTATTTCCTAGGTCAGGGTTTATTTTATCTTTAAACGGAAGATCTACCATGAATCTACCGCTCGGTTGCCGTACTACACTCGCAGTAAAGATTGATTCTGCTTGTTTTTCTTCCTTTGATAAGATTTGTTTTTTAGGCAAATGTTCGATTTCCCAAAACCTAGGGAGAATGACCTCTAAAGGAGGTGAATGACTCGTTAAAAAACAACTGGTTCGTTCCGTAAGACTACCTACTTCGTCAACCTTTCCCATGACGACCCAACCAAAGATAGTTTCAAGGGCTGAAGGTTGCCCTATTTGTCCAAGAACCCTGCCCTCCTTGAATATCTGTGCGAATAGCTCGCAACCAATAACTAGGCCCACAGGTCTAGATTTGAAATAAGATGGGTCGGCAAGTTTAAGGTTTTCCAAGTGTTTCCACTGATTATCGTTCAAAGTGAATGTAGGCATATTGGAACATAGTTGTGGAACAACAATTGCTTCGAAATTAAGTAAAGGAGTGACTTGTCCTTGTGGCTTAATGTGACATTGAACGAGCCCTTTGGAGGTAAAAGAAGACATCTGATTTAATCCGAATATTTCAGTGGTGTAACTTCGCCTAGGAAGATTAAGACGCTGAATACACTTTTCACTGATGAATCCTGTCTGTGATCCAGAATCAAGCAATGCCCTTACAGGTTGAAAATTTCCGCAACCGTCCATAACATCTATTATGGCGGTGCATAAAAGAAAGGTACCTGAATGTCCTGAGGTTTTTAATGACACATGAAGATTATTGACAGGTGGTGTGTGAATGACAGGACTAGTATCTTGGCTTCCAGACTCTTGATTAGTTTCTAAGATATGAGTTAAAGTGTGGTGCCTTTTACTATTGCAAGTCCTGCATGAATATTTTGATTTGCACGTATCTACCCCATGCAAGGGATGAAAACACGCTAGACATAATTTTGTCTGCTTGACGAAAGATAGGCGATCGATAGGTGAGAGATCAAGAAATGTTTGTCATTTCGAAAGCACGTGACCTTGATTACACCGGAAACATTTTATTCCCGTACTTGAATTAGTTGAGGTGCCAGCCAGTCCTATAAAAGGCGAATTGGATGATTTATAGGTAGGCTTTTGCCCAAACTGATTTCGCATAGAATTTGAATTTTGATAGGTAGGCTTTTGCCCAGACTGATTTTGCATAGAATTTGATTTTTGATAGATAGGCACTTTTTTGGGTGCTGTTGATTGAGGAAGTGATTCCAAAACTTTACATCTTTTTTCTAGAAATTGAAAAAGTGACTGAAAAGTGGGAATTTCGGTATTAGTATTGGCGTGACTCATTTCGAAATTTGAACGCGTCGGAATATCCAATTTTTCTAACAAAATGAAAAAAATAATAAAGTCCCAACTGTCAACGTCAAAGCTAAGTGATTTTAAAATTTCTAGGAATTCAGAAAAGGTGTCAATTAAATTACGCAATTCTTTAGCTGACTCGTTTTTTAAGGTGGAGTTCATAATTGTGCTTAAAGCATCATTTGCGAGGTCTCGCTTGTTTTGATATCTATTGACTAATTTGTCGTAAGCAATTTTATAATTATGATCAGATAAGCTAATCCCTGATATCAATTTTAAAGGTTCATTTTCGAGATATGAAAATAAATATTGAAGTTTTCGAACGTTACTTAGACTTTGATTTTGATCTATAATGTTATTAAAAAGATCGAAAAAGCTTGGCCATAATTTTTTATCACCTCGGAATATGGGAATACCTAACTCTTTGTGTTTTGGAGTTTCAGATTCGTTTTGTCGAACATATGATCCCGAAAGGGTTGGGGCCTCAACCGGAAATATTTTAGAGTAAACCCCCTTACACGCATAAAAATATTTACGAGCTTCTGAAAGGATCGCATCCTGCGTTTTAAACTCCTCGTCGTCCGAGTCGTCTATCAACATAATGACGTCATTATGTGCCAGCATACATTTATCGAAGGTTTCATCCAAATCGGAATACCTCACTTGAAACTCGTTTCTCGCTCTTTCATCCGATGCCGCGGTTTGTGCAAACACATAACACTCGGTTATCGCAGATAAAAAACCCTTGCGTTTTTGCACGGCTTTTTCGACAGACATGATTTTACCTTTGAAATGACGAAATTGTCGGTAAATATACAATTAACGCTAAATTAATGCTTCTGAAATAGAAAAATGACGAATTGTCGAAAATATGCACTAATTTATCGCAATTGATGAAAATTGTTTTAAATATCGAAATGATATGGAACACATCTAATCACAGAAATGTCGGTAAATATACAATTAACGCTAAATTAATGCTTCTGAAATAGAAAAATGACGAATTGTCGAAAATATGCACTAATTTATCGCAATTGATGAAAATTGTATTAAATATCGAAATGATATGGAACACACCTAACACACTGAACGTTTGTTTTGTTTGTTTTGAATGCTTCGTTTTGTTTACTGAATGACCACGCGATACACACGTGCACTGCGCCTCTACCGTTGATCGAACGACTTTCTCTCGTTTCAATACGATTGGCAAAATTCAAGGGCGCCTTGTTTTCGGCGTGAAAATCAATGACCGAACTATCAATAACGTGGTATCGAGTAAATTTAAAATAATTCGGCTCGAAAGGAACACTTATGTTAGCTCGCGGTTAGAAAAAACCGATAACAGCAATGGACTGTAAATATTTTAATTAATGAAAGCGCGAACAAACATAAATATATTGATATGAAATTACGGAATAATCAAACGTCCATAGGTTAATTATTGGTGCCACACAACGGCAATCAGAAACAAAGGCACTCACCAGTTTATCCACTTCCAAGGGGCCCCTTTCTGGATCTAATGATGTCACCACGTAGCTGAAGGGCTGAAGTTTCTAGTTCTATGCTTCAGTACACCAAAATCGAGCACTTTCAGGTGTAGAAATTTGAAATAGGAGAACGAAATTAACACGCCATTTCTCGAGGCGATTGACAAAGGATCTCCCTGGTTGTTGGTGCGCATGTCCAAATGCGCGAAATGCGCTCTGTCCTTTATACAATTGTGTGGTTTTAAAAAATATATAAACAACCGCGAAATTTAGTGGCAGCTGTTATCGACGAACACTTGGGATTTTAGGTACAGTTTTAAATAAATAAAGCGGTGCAAAGCTTTTCCACAGCTTTTATTTAATCGGCATCAACGAGGTATTTTAGTACATATCGTCGTTGATCTTACAAACTGACGTTTCTCAAAAAATGCAGTTTTTACTTTTTTTTTCATCGCACAAACTGTCGTAACTTATAAAAATCCTTTAATAGCATAAAAATCATTAGATCCAAGAACATTTTTAGTGATATAAATCCAATAAAAAACTTTCCCTAAAACTTGAAATTGCTCTTTTGTAAAATTACAATAAATGAGTTACGTCAGTTTGTAAGATCAACGACGATATATTGTATTTACTTATTTTTTATTGAATGTCTGCATATAAAGAGTATACGCAGAATAGACCAGCTGTTAAATCACGAGACACGAGATACGAGAGGAGACGAGAGAAAGGCTTTCTCGAGACGAGACAACCATTTTATCTCGGATAACGAGACGAGACGGGAGAACGCCTTCTCTCGTCTCGTCTCGTCTCGCGGCAGCACTACTCGCGATGATATTAAGTCTTTAGGTTGACTCTGTAACGAAATAGCGCATATCAAAACAGCGACTCTTAAAAAGCGCGTGTCCAGTATAGCGAGTGTCTAAAATAGCGCGTGTTCAAATTAGTGCGTAATAAAATAGCGAATATCAAAATTGAGCGTATCAAAGTGGCGCGTGTACAAATTGGCGCGTATTACGTCTGCTTAGGTATATTCACCTAAAGAGTTTGAGCAAGGTCAGGTATGGTATAATTACCTAATTGTTAAATAAACCGATGGCTTGGCATACTTCACACAACTCATATAGTTTGACTAAGGGCTCTCTTTTTCAAACATATTTAAAAAAAATACTTCCCTGACTTCTTTTTCGGGATCCTGGAGGGTGTGTAGCCAAACCGAACCGAATTAAACCATTAATTTTCTTAAATTAGCTCCCCTGTTCGCCTTTTGGGGGGTTCGGTTCGGTTCGGTTCGTATGGTGTTCTTCTAACCTTTGTTAATTGATCGCAAACGTATCCTAACCGGTCTAGATACTCCCTGACCATTTTCCACAAAAGGCACAGGTTAAGATACGTTTGCGCACAATTGACAAAGGTTAGAATAACACCGATTTCAAAGCTAATTTAGGAAAATAATTTTTTAAAAACGGTTTCGGTTTGGTTCGGTTCAGTTTGATTCGGTTTGGTTTCAAATACTTTAGGATCCCGGGAAAGAAGTCAGATAAGTTTTTTTTTTAATTTGTTAAAAAGAGAATCCAACTATTTTGTCAAACGTTCGTGATAGCGATCTTTTGAAACGCGCTATTTTGATACACGCTATTTTTGAACCCGCTGTTTGGAACACGCGCTATTTTAATACGCGCTATTTTGAACACCCGCCTCTATGATACGCGCTGTTTTAATACGCGATATTTTAAACACGCGCTCAAATAAGCGCACTATTTTGAAACGAACTATTTTGATACGCGCTATTTCGTTACAGAGCCCTTTGGGTTACCAGCGGCTTCCACTTGGTCATAAGTTACGACCGCCGGCCGGTGTTAAATTATTCTCAAGTTTAATTTACCATGTAATGATTCTACTGACTTGATGAACCATTGCTATCACTCTGAAATACAGCTATTTTTGTTTTAGTCGTGAGATGATTTTAATGATTCCTGCACCACAACAGATCGTGTTTGCCCCTTTCGGAGTAGATTATTCCACGGAGTGAATTATTTGCTTGTTTTGCTGCTTTATCGGGAAAAGAGAACGACTCTTATATTATTTTTGTTTTAGGTTGGTTCATTTCTTCCCATTTATTCGCTCAAAAGCCATTCGGTTGATTGAATTGATATGCATCTACTTACGTAATAAGACTTTAGGTATTGCTCTAACTAGAACACAACAACCCAATTAGGAACTGCTATTATAAAAATAAAAAAAATTAAATAAAATAGGTTTGTTTGAAGCAAATACGTTATAAGCATAAATACATGTTCAAAGAATCGAAAAGTGAAGCGCTCATAGCTGGCTTTGGAAACAATGGCAAATTTAAATTTGCGGATGCGAATTTTCAAGTGCGCATGCATGTGTTTTGTCATGTAGACACACAGTTGCTATGTGGCTGGAGGCTATATTGACATTTTGCGATGTTTTGCGATTGTCGTGTAAAATTATGTTTTTTTTCTGTGAAAAATAGGAACTAATTTACGTAAAACATGTGCGGTTTGTGGAAAAATGTCCAGAAGAAAAAAGGGAGTGCCATTCCATAGGTAACTACGTGTATTTTTCTTTACAGTTTGTTAATAAAGTTAAGAATGGTTTATATATGCCATTAAACACTCTTCATGGTGTCCACAATAAATCTGCACAATTGGTTTAAAAAAAAACTATCATTTCAATCCACAATTTGATAAATTTTCACCCAATCAACTAGTTTTCAGAAAAAATAATGGACATAACCCTAAACATTTGACAATTGTCAAATATTGTAATGATGTAACGGAATATGATCCAAAACCAACAAGACTGACGCATACGCAGTAACCGAAATCCTGTTTACCCGAAGAAGGAACATTAAGAATTAAATAGGGGTCCTGGCTTCAAGCATCGCGTGTGACAATGCATTAGTATGCCCCATAATCCCATATTTATGCTCTAACGTATTTGGTTTAAAGAAACTACCTATGTTACCAATAAGGTGCAGAAGAGAGAATATTGCGCAGTTGCAAGCATGCGACAGTGTAACATTATTTATGTTTGCACTAAATAATTTACAAAATAGTAATTGTTTAATTTTTTTAAATTAATAAGTAGGAATCATAAATAAACATTTTTCTTTTGTAGCAACGTAATTTTTCTTATACAGGGAGGTCGAAGCATATAAGAACATAGGAATCTTGCCGCCCAATTTATAAATAATCGATTGACAAGCACACGAGGAACTATCTTATGGCCAGCGATATCGCCCGTTCTTGCTCCCAATGATTTATTTTTGTGAAATTACATTAAGACTAAAATTTACGGGCATGAGAGAGCTAATAATTTGGAAGAACTTCGGAAAAAAATTACCCAAGCCTTTAAATTATTGATTTTTATAATAGGCTCGCATACTTTCTAGAAGAAGAAGGAGGACTTTTCGAGCATTTACTTTAACTTTTTTAGAATGTGTTGTTGTTTTAAGAACCTGCCTTTATCTGTTCCTCCCTATACTTTTTACATTTTATGTTCTCGGAAATAAATTTGAGTCGTTCTACAAAAACGACCAGATTTATTTGCGACAAAAATCAATAGATTAGCATAATATGTTTGTTTAGTAACTCATTTTATTAGTGACGGCAAAATGCACTTCACCTGCGCGCGGTGGCAGACTTATTTTTTTTACGCGAAAAAACCCGTGACTCACCAAATAGAAAAAGAAGACGAATGCATAACACTAGTAAATTGGACGTATTCCGCCGTATGTTCCTAGATGAGTGGACCAGAAGATTAAAATTAAAATGTAGGAATGCAAGTAAACATTATTCTTTTATAGCAACGTAATTTTTTTTATACAGAGAGGTGCAAGCATCTAGGAAGATAGGCATCTTGCCAACTATTTTATGGCCAGCGATATCGCCCGCTCTTGCTCCCAATGATTTATTTTTGTGAAATTACATTAGAACTAAAGTTTACGGGCATAATAGGGCTAATATGAAATTACGGAATAATCAAACGTCCATAGGTTAATTATTGGTGCCACACAACGGCAATCAGAAACAAAGGCACTCACCAGTTTATCCACTTCCAAGGGGCCCCTTTCTGGATCTAATGATGTCACCACGTAGCTGAAGGGCTGAAGTTTCTAGTTCTATGCTTCAGTACACCAAAATCGAGCACTTTCAGGTGTAGAAATTTGAAATAGGAGAACGAAATTAACACGCCATTTCTCGAGGCGATTGACAAAGGATCTCCCTGGTTGTTGGTGCGCATGTCCAAATGCGCGAAATGCGCTCTGTCCTTTATACAATTGTGTGGTTTTAAAAAATATATAAACAACCGCGAAATTTAGTGGCAGCTGTTATCGACGAACACTTGGGATTTTAGGTACAGTTTTAAATAAATAAAGCGGTGCAAAGCTTTTCCACAGCTTTTATTTAATCGGCATCAACGAGGTATTTTAGTACATATCGTCGTTGATCTTACAAACTGACGTTTCTCAAAAAATGCAGTTTTTACTTTTTTTTTCATCGCACAAACTGTCGTAACTTATAAAAATCCTTTAATAGCATAAAAATCATTAGATCCAAGAACATTTTTAGTGATATAAATCCAATAAAAAACTTTCCCTAAAACTTGAAATTGCTCTTTTGTAAAATTACAATAAATGAGTTACGTCAGTTTGTAAGATCAACGACGATATATTGTATTTACTTATTTTTTATTGAATGTCTGCATATAAAGAGTATACGCAGAATAGACCAGCTGTTAAATCACGAGACACGAGATACGAGAGGAGACGAGAGAAAGGCTTTCTCGAGACGAGACAACCATTTTATCTCGGATAACGAGACGAGACGGAAGAACGCCTTCTCTCGTCTCGTCTCGTCTCGCGGCAGCACTACTCGCGATGATATTAAGTCTTTAGGTTGACTCTGTAACGAAATAGCGCATATCAAAACAGCGACTCTTAAAAAGCGCGTGTCCAGTATAGCGAGTGTCTAAAATAGCGCGTGTTCAAATTAGTGCGTAATAAAATAGCGAATATCAAAATTGAGCGTATCAAAGTGGCGCGTGTACAAATTGGCGCGTATTACGTCTGCTTAGGTATATTCACCTAAAGAGTTTGAGCAAGGTCAGGTATGGTATAATTACCTAATTGTTAAATAAACCGATGGCTTGGCATACTTCACACAACTCATATAGTTTGACTAAGGGCTCTCTTTTTCAAACATATTTAAAAAAAATACTTCCCTGACTTCTTTTTCGGGATCCTGGAGGGTGTGTAGCCAAACCGAACCGAATTAAACCATTAATTTTCTTAAATTAGCTCCCCTGTTCGCCTTTTGGGGGGTTCGGTTCGGTTCGGTTCGTATGGTGTTCTTCTAACCTTTGTTAATTGATCGCAAACGTATCCTAACCGGTCTAGATACTCCCTGACCATTTTCCACAAAAGGCACAGGTTAAGATACGTTTGCGCACAATTGACAAAGGTTAGAATAACACCGATTTCAAAGCTAATTTAGGAAAATAATTTTTTAAAAACGGTTTCGGTTTGGTTCGGTTCAGTTTGATTCGGTTTGGTTTCAAATACTTTAGGATCCCGGGAAAGAAGTCAGATAAGTTTTTTTTTTAATTTGTTAAAAAGAGAATCCAACTATTTTGTCAAACGTTCGTGATAGCGATCTTTTGAAACGCGCTATTTTGATACACGCTATTTTTGAACCCGCTGTTTGGAACACGCGCTATTTTAATACGCGCTATTTTGAACACCCGCCTCTATGATACGCGCTGTTTTAATACGCGATATTTTAAACACGCGCTCAAATAAGCGCACTATTTTGAAACGAACTATTTTGATACGCGCTATTTCGTTACAGAGCCCTTTGGGTTACCAGCGGCTTCCACTTGGTCATAAGTTACGACCGCCGGCCGGTGTTAAATTATTCTCAAGTTTAATTTACCATGTAATGATTCTACTGACTTGATGAACCATTGCTATCACTCTGAAATACAGCTATTTTTGTTTTAGTCGTGAGATGATTTTAATGATTCCTGCACCACAACAGATCGTGTTTGCCCCTTTCGGAGTAGATTATTCCACGGAGTGAATTATTTGCTTGTTTTGCTGCTTTATCGGGAAAAGAGAACGACTCTTATATTATTTTTGTTTTAGGTTGGTTCATTTCTTCCCATTTATTCGCTCAAAAGCCATTCGGTTGATTGAATTGATATGCATCTACTTACGTAATAAGACTTTAGGTATTGCTCTAACTAGAACACAACAACCCAATTAGGAACTGCTATTATAAAAATAAAAAAAATTAAATAAAATAGGTTTGTTTGAAGCAAATACGTTATAAGCATAAATACATGTTCAAAGAATCGAAATGTGAAGCGCTCATAGCTGGCTTTGGAAACAATGGCAAATTTAAATTTGCGGATGCGAATTTTCAAGTGCGCATGCATGTGTTTTGTCATGTAGACACACAGTTGCTATGTGGCTGGAGGCTATATTGACATTTTGCGATGTTTTGCGATTGTCGTGTAAAATTATGTTTTTTTTCTGTGAAAAATAGGAACTAATTTACGTAAAACATGTGCGGTTTGTGGAAAAATGTCCAGAAGAAAAAAGGGAGTGCCATTCCATAGGTAACTACGTGTATTTTTCTTTACAGTTTGTTAATAAAGTTAAGAATGGTTTATATATGCCATTAAACACTCTTCATGGTGTCCACAATAAATCTGCACAATTGGTTTAAAAAAAAACTATCATTTCAATCCACAATTTGATAAATTTTCACCCAATCAACTAGTTTTCAGAAAAAATAATGGACATAACCCTAAACATTTGACAATTGTCAAATATTGTAGTGATGTAACGGAATATGATCCAAAACCAACAAGACTGACGCATACGCAGTAACCGAAATCCTGTTTACCCGAAGAAGGAACATTAAGAATTAAATAGGGGTCCTGGCTTCAAGCATCGCGTGTGACAATGCATTGGTATGCCCCATAATCCCATATTTATGCTCTAACGTATTTGGTTTAAAGAAACTACCTATGTTACCAATAAGGTGCAGAAGAGAGAATATTACGCAGTTGCAAGCATGCGACAGTGTAACATTATTTATGTTTGCACTAAATAATTTACAAAATAGTAATTGTTTAATTTTTTTAAATTAATAAGTAGGAATCATAAATAAACATTTTTCTTTTGTAGCAACGTAATTTTTCTTATACAGGGAGGTCGAAGCATATAAGAACATAGGAATCTTGCCGCCCAATTTATAAATAATCGATTGACAAGCACACGAGGAACTATCTTATGGCCAGCGATATCGCCCGTTCTTGCTCCCAATGATTTATTTTTGTGAAATTACATTAAGACTAAAATTTACGGGCATGAGAGAGCTAATAATTTGGAAGAACTTCGGAAAAAAATTACCCAAGCCTTTAAATTATTGATTTTTATAATAGGCTCGCATACTTTCTAGAAGAAGAAGGAGGACTTTTCGAGCATTTACTTTAACTTTTTTAGAATGTGTTGTTGTTTTAAGAACCTGCCTTTATCTGTTCCTCCCTATACTTTTTACATTTTATGTTCTCGGAAATAAATTTGAGTCGTTCTACAAAAACGACCAGATTTATTTGCGACAAAAATCAATAGATTAGCATAATATGTTTGTTTAGTAACTCATTTTATTAGTGACGGCAAAATGCACTTCACCTGCGCGCGGTGGCAGACTTATTTTTTTTACGCGAAAAAACCCGTGACTCACCAAATAGAAAAAGAAGACGAATGCATAACACTAGTAAATTGGACGTATTCCGCCGTATGTTCCTAGATGAGTGGACCAGAAGATTAAAATTAAAATGTAGGAATGCAAGTAAACATTATTCTTTTATAGCAACGTAATTTTTTTTATACAGAGAGGTGCAAGCATCTAGGAAGATAGGCATCTTGCCAACTATTTTATGGCCAGCGATATCGCCCGCTCTTGCTCCCAATGATTTATTTTTGTGAAATTACATTAGAACTAAAGTTTACGGGCATAATAGGGCTAATAATTTTGCAGAACTTCGAAAAAAAAATAAAAAATTATTTTAAACTATAACCTCTATTATGCTCCTAAACGAAATGGTTTTCGTAATTGAATCGGATATTTTCTAGCCGAAGAAGGGGGCGTTTTCGAGCATATACTTTGATAATTTTGGTTGGGAGAAACTTCTTTTAAAATATGTTGTTTTTTGAATAACCGTCAAACGGCGTGGATCGGGACAGCGGGGTCAATCGGGACAAAACCTTTTTTTACTATTAAATGGCCCCTGTTTTAGGTTCAATAATATTCAAAACTTATAGGCGATATCTTAGTGAACGCGTTTCTGCAAGTCGCCGACCAGTTCGCTTTAGCTTTTTGAATGGAGCAGCACGCAAAAAAAAAACAAAATTTACGAGGTTTCCCGTTTGATACAGCATCTGTTAACTGAAGAACAGAAAGAAGCTAGGGTAAAATGGTGTCAGAAAAGTCTAGAGCGCTTTGAAGCAGGAAACTCGAAAATCGTGAGTCGTCTGCTTGGGTATTCCAAGATAAAGAATAGCCAACAAAAGTCATCCATTTTCGAAGTTTATTCAAAAAGATGGTCGCGACATTTGTCTTAAAAGCAATTCATGTAGCAAGAATTCCTCTGGAAGTTCAAAAGACTAGTACTGCCGATTAGTACATCACAATTTGTTTGCCGAAATTCATCGCTGGGCTTAGAAAATCGAACCCCAAACGAAAAATCACCCTCCACCAAGACAGTGCAAGTTCGCACAGAGCACAAAAAAACCATTGCATTTTTAACCCAACAAAACGTCGAATTGTTGGATCATCCTCCATACAATCCTGACCTAAGTCCCAACGATTTCTATACTTTTCCGAAAATCAAGGATGGACTGTGTGGTCATAGATTTTAGTCGCCAGAGGAAGCAGTCGACGCCTTTAAGAATGTAATTTTGACAGTACCAATAAACGAGAGGAATTAGAGATTGGACGACTGTTTTGACCGCAAGCAAACGTGCATTAATTTTCGTGGAGAAACAATAAAGTCTTTAAAAGTTATCTACTATTTTATTCCAACTGTCTATGCAAAACTTAAAAAACAAACCTCTTATTAATAAGATTGTCTGAAGAATGCCTTGGTTGCTATGGTGTAAAGTTAAGATATTAGTTTTCGCCAAAACCGTTTTGTGTTTTGGTTTATTTTTCTTATAATTTTATGTTTTTATTGCGCTCGGAGAAAAATAAATGGTCCTAACGCTTGCAGAAACCTATTTATCCGCACTTAAATACTTGACACAACGCTACGCATCGGTCTGTCAACCTCATTTCTGTGCGAAAAAATGGATTTTCTCCACTTGTTATAAAAATAGAGCTTTTGACAAAATAAGTACCAAAAGAAGCAGAGCCCTGGCTAGGCAAAGTATTGAATTAGTCGAATTTTTCTTTTTATACATTTGTCAAAAACACATAAAATTAAAAAAAACATGGTACTTTTTAAGTATATTTTTTCTTATTTTTCTCTTACAGTTTTCATTTGAAATATACAGAGTGTCCCAGATAAAAGCAACTACATGGGGATTTCGGAAACGGTAAGAGATACGAGCTTTTTTAAATTAAAAAATAAGTAGCACTATTCAAAGTCCAATCAGGCGCTGTAAGCAATATTAAAGATATCTACAGGAGTTACTAAAATATCGAGCAAAAACTAAAAATTGCGTTTTTTGAAAAATTGAAATATCGCCGCCATCTTGCAAACAAATTTAATGAAACTATTGTGTAAGCAACTACGGCCAATCGAATGACGTTAACAAATTTTTTCTAGGCCTTCTAGTTTTTTTGACACTATAGCCAACTTTGTTATTTATTATGACCGCCATATTGAATTTGTACGTCAATAAATAGAGCATTAAAAGAGCGTTTCAACAATGTATAATAAGTCTATCTTTGAATGACAGAAAATGTGAATTTATTTCAAAAACTGGTTTTTACTTGGTTGGCTGTAAAACAACGGCCGTAGTTGCGTTTGTTGGCATACCTACGTAACTATCTGTTAAAACGTTGTCATTTATTTGATTTATTTGTTAAAATTTTAAATTACTTAAGATTTTTTTTGAGTCACATTATCAATCAAATTTAACATGGAAAGCTTTTCAAATTGGGAGAAAGTAGATATGTATAAATGTTATATTTTGTGTAATAAGAATGCTGGAAGAGCTCGAGATATGTACCTTCAGAGATATCCAGAAAGATATCAACCAGGTTTGTCAATCTTTAGAATACTTAGAAATAATTTTTAGTTGAATATGGTTCCTTTAAAAAAAGAAATCGTAATCGACAACCTAATGAAAATATTGAAGCTTTGGTTTTACAAAGTGTCGTTGACAATCCTCACATCTCCCTTCGTGAACTGGAAAATAATGTTAAAGTACCCAAATCAACTGCACAAAGAATTCTTAAAAAATTTAAGTATCATCCATATGGAACACATATTAGTCAAGTACTCCGAGATGGTGACTTAGAAATCCCTTGTTTTGCAATTGGTTCATACAAAAATCGCCGATGAAAGCAGGTTTACAAACTGCGGGGTATTTAACAGACAAAACTACGTGTACTGTGCAATTGAAACTCCGTTCTTAAATCGTGAGGAGCACCATCAAGTTAGGTGAGGTTTGAATGTATGGCTAGGAGTCATAAACGGACACATAATATTTAGCATTTTTCATAATAATTTGAGGGCACCTTGATATCTAGAAATTCTACAAAATTACGTTGACAAAATCTTAGAAAATTTGCTTTTTCAAGATGTAGCAAACATGTGGTTCTAGCAAGATGGAGCACCTCCACATAATGGAAGAATCATTACCGACTATTTAAATCAGCAACATGGAAATAACTGGATTGGAAATCGAGGTCCAGTTGCCTGGCCAGCACGGTCGCCGGAGCTTACGGCTCTTGATTTTTTGTATTTGGGGATACTTAAAGGATAAACTTTATTCTACTACTCATAATACGATAGAAGATCTTGAGGCAGCCATAGAAGAAATTCCTGAACAAATGGTTAAAGATGCATGCACGTCTCTAATTCATTGATACAGAATTTGCATGAATAACAACGGTGGAATTTTCGAACATTTGCTTATTTAATTCAATGCTTTGTTGTCGGTTTTTAGTTTCATTTTAAATTAAATAATAAATGCAAACTTTTGTTTCAGAAATAAAAGATTTTAAGAAATTCTGTTATTTCTTAACCAGAGAAAAATTTATAAATAAGGCCCCTTAAGATTTGCATATAAATCAAATAAAAGGAAAAGTTTTGAAAGGTAGTTACGTAGGTATGACAACAAACACAACCACGGCATTTGTTTCACAGCCAACTAAGTAAAAAACTATTTTTTTAATAAATTTTTCGTCATCCAAAGATAGGCTTATTATACATGGTTCAAAAGCTCCTTTTATGCTTTTTTTGATTGAGGTATAAATCCAATATAGTGGTCATAAGGAATAACAAAGTTGGTTATGGCTCCAAAAAAACTAGGAGGCCTAGAAAAAAATTGTTAACGTCGTTCAATTGGCCGTAGTTCATTATACAAAACTACCAAATTTCATTAAATTTGTTTGCAAGATGGCGGCGATATTTCAATTTTTCAAAAAACATAATTTTTAGTTTTTGCTCCATATTTTTAAAAACCACTGTAGATATTTTTAATTTTGATACGGCATCTGATTCTGACAAACTCGTATCTCTTACCGTGTCCGAAATCCCCATCTAGTTGCTTTTATTTGGGACACCCTGTAAAATATAAGCTCCGTTGTAAAAATAAATGTTTTCAATTTTTGAGTGGCAATATTTCGGTATTTCTGATTACCATATTTATGTGGGTACTTTGAAAAATTGATACCTACATTCATAAAAACGTAGTTAAAACACGTAGTCAATTATTTATTATTCTTTTTTTATTTCATAACTTTTCTATCTATATTAGCTTACCTAACAAGGTTTTTTTAAGTAATAACAATCAGTACATGAAATAATGATCTTAACCTTTACGAGTAGGCTCCTTGAACTTAGTCTTGTTTTTTATTTTGTTAGTTGAGCACACCTAACATAAAAGTAATAACTTAAATTTGTTCTACATGTTGGAGTATAAAAGCAAAATATAATAAATCTATATTTTAAAATTAAATAAAAAAAAATTATTTAAAAAATACCTGTTAAATGCAGTTGTACCTACTAATCGCAATTGCTGTTTTTTTATTTAAACATTGTTTTATTCCCAACTTTTAGGTTTAATTCTTATTCAGCCGTTAATTTAACTAAATGTACAATTATTACCTTAATCATGCATTTGGGAAACATTGAACTATGAAAAGGGTAGATAGGTGCGTTTCTACAAACATTGCGTGAAAAGAGAGAGGAGAGGGAGGGGGGAACTAGTAAAATGGTGTTAAAAAATCTAAAAAGTTGTGCAGAAAGAATTTTTTGAAATCGCTCTATATTTGTAAAAGGCATAGGTTATAGCTACAACTATTACTAATAAGGGGGCGGAGAAGAGTGAGGGAGAGGAAGGAGGGAACTAGTAAAATGATGTCGGAAAAAATCTTAAAGTGTGTCCAGAAATTTTTTTTTAAATGGACCTATATTTGATAAGATTATGCGTTTTTAAAGAGGGTGAGGGGAAATATTTGTCAACTTTGCAACACTCGCCCTATGAATTCTTAGCTCAATAAAAAATACAAACCTATTTTTAAAAGCATTCAAGTTAAGCCATGAATTGTGGTTTACATCTTAACTGTTTTATATAATAAATAACTGTTGTGTGAAAACAGTGGAGAACTGGATCAGCCACTTCTGAACTCTCCTTGTTAAAATTGCACTTTTAATTATTTTTTTAAAATTTTTTTGTAAAACTTTGTTTTTTTTTAATATTCTTTAGACATTTTAAGATTTTTTGATTTCAATATTTTTACTTATAATATTGCCAAATTAAGTCCATGATATATCGGCCTTGAAAACAGTTTTTATAAATATCTCAGATCTGAAAGCTCCTCCTCTTCATTGATTATAACACAAGTCATTGAGAAGGATGTTTTCTACTATCTTTTGAGAACTGCATGATGCGAGGCTTCGTTAAAAAGTTACTATTTAAAAAAAAAATTAATTGTAAAAAAACTGTCATTAGGAGTAATGGATTTTGACCAATCGACTCGTTACACTGTCAAACACTATCTTACTTGAAAATTTTATGAATATTCATTCAGCGGTTTAAGAGCTATCGTGTTACGGACAGACATACACACACACACATTTTTGACGTTATCTCGAAAAAAAAATGTTCATCGAAAATAATACCTTCTCTAGCCATTCCTGCGCGGGTTGGGAAGGTAAAAAATTCTCAGTTTCAAGTTTTGGATTTAAATGGTTTTGTTCGATAGGATCACGCCGCATGTAAACCAGTCGCATTATCATGTAACGTCTTGTCTTAAATCATGTTTCTGGGAAGTGCGTCCACCTTATTGCTGTTGTGAATTTTCAACTAAGCGCAACAATATCGTCGGATGACCTTACTAACATACAAAATATAATATAAATTAGTTTTACGTCCCAATTTATTATTAATTAAGACAAAAAAATATCGAGGTATTATGTGTTATTTTTTGATTTCGTGATCCTCTCGTTCAACAAATATTTCCGTTTTTTAAATCATTCATTTGGCAAACATTGAACTATGAAAAGGGTAGATAGGTGCGTTTCTACAAACATTGCGTGAAAAGAGAGAGGAGAGGGAGGGGGAACTAGTAAAATGGTGTTAAAAAATCTAATAAGTTGTGCAGAAATCGCTCTATATTTATAAAAGGCATAGGTTATAGCTATAACTATTACTAATAAGGGGGCGGAGAAGAGTGATGGAGAGGAAGGAGGGAACTAGTAAAATGATGTCGGAAAAAATCTTAAAGTGTGTCCAGAAATTTTTTTTGAAATGGACCTATATTTGATAAGATTATGCGTTTTTAAAGAGGGTGAGGGGAAATATTTGTCAACTTTGCAATACTCGTCCTATGAATTCTTAGCTCAATAAAAAATACAAACCTATTTTTAAAAGCAATTAAGTTAAGCCATAAATTGTGGTTTACATCTTAACTATTTTTTATAATAAATAACTTTTGTGTGAAAACAGTGGAGAACTGGATCAGCCACTTCTGAACTCTCCTTGTTAAAATTGCACTTTTAATTATGTTTGAAAAAAATTTTTTTTGTAAAACTTTGTTTTTTTTAATATTCTTTAGACATTTTAAGATTTTTTGATTTCAATATTTTTACTTCTAATATTGCCAAATTAAGTCCATGATATATCGGCCTTGAAAACAGTTTTTGTAAATATCTCAGATATGAAAGCTCCTCCTCTTCATTGATTATAACACAAGTTATTGAGAAGAATGTTTTCTACTATATTTTGAGAACTGCATGATGCGAGGCTTCGTTAAAAAATTACTATTTTAAAAAAAAATTAATTGTAAAAAAACTGTCATTAGGAGTAATGGATTTTGACCAATCGACTCGTTTCACTGTCAAACACTATCTTACCTGGAAATTTTATGAATATTCATTCAGCGGTTTAAGAGCTATCGTGTTACGGACAGACATACACACACACACACACACATTTTTGACGTTATCTCGAAAAAAAAATGTTCATCGAAATTAATAACGTCTTGTCTTAAATCATGTTTCTGGGAAGTGCGTCCACCTTATTGCTGTTGTGAATTTTCAACTAAGCGCAACAATATCGTCGGATGACCTTACTAATATACAAAATATAATATAAATTAGTTTTACGTCCCAATTTATTATTAATTACGACAAAAAAATATCGAGGTATTATGTGTTATTTTTTGATTTCGTGGTCCTCTCGTTCAACAAATATTTCCGTTTTTTAATCAAGGTAAAGATGATATTCAACCAGTGCATGGACTTCCGATGCCCAATCCATTTCTTCGGATACTCCCCTTCTCACTTATTAAAATGCTTTACAATGTGCTAGGAAGTAAAATGCTGTTTCCTCTCCGCACATGGGGCATGTCCATTGAGTTGTATAACGCCCTGAAAGGGCGTTAGAGACGGAAAGACAAGGCATTTTTTAATTACCTAATCCTATGGGCGGGTTTTTCTTTTACAATAAAAACAGAGATAGACATTATTGAACATGTGAAACAGACAAAGATATGGTGATTTTGCATGCTAATAATACCCTAGATAATATATGGGTACTTTTATCTCTTTCACACTGACGGCATAAGTGCGACAGAAAAGCAGCTAGCTACCTTTAATCCACCTGCCGTATTTTAAGTGATTCTACCTGCTAGTCGGTTTATACAGGGAAAACTGATAGACAATGTTGTCTAAGTACGGAAATGAATTTTTTTGAATTTTGTGCGGAATATTACAAAAAGAAATCTTAAGACGTTTAAAAACAAGTTTAGAAGTAACTATTTGAGTTCAAACATGGTCCGAAACTGTTTTTTGTGTAAAAGAAGAAAAAAAATCCATAAAAAAACAACATTTCATGGGTAAGTTGTCTTGACGGCTAGTTTTTGCTAAAAAACGAGAAAGTTCAGTAGCGTTTTTACCCTCACACATTTTGATTCAGAAAGTGTCTCTTCCCCGTGTGTTAGGTTAGGTTAGGTTGGGTTAGGTTGGGTTAGGTTGGGTTAGGTTGGGTTAGGTTGGGTTAGGTTGGGTTAGGTTGGGTTAGGTTGGGTTAGGTTGGGTTCAGTTGGGTTAGGTTGGGTTAGGTTGGGTTAGGTTGGGTTAGGTTGGGTTAGGTTGGGTTAGGTTGGGTTAGGTTGGGTTAGGTTGGGTGAGGTTGGGTTAGGTTGGGTTAGGTTGGGTTAGGTTGGGTTAGGTTGGGTTAGGTTGGGTTAGGTTGGGTTAGGTTGGGTTAGGTTGGGTTAGGTTGGGTTAGGTTGGGTTAGGTTGGGTTAGGTTGGGTTAGGTTGGGTTAGGTTGGGTTAGGTTGGGTTAGGTTGGGTTAGGTTGGGTTAGGTTGGGTTAGGTTGGGTTAGGTTGGGTGAGGTTGGGTTAGGTTGGGTTAGGTTGGGTTAGGTTGGGTTCAGTTGGGTTAGGTTGGGTTAGGTTGGGTTAGGTTGGGTTAGGTTGGGTTAGGTTGGGTTAGGTTGGGTTAGGTTGGGTTAGGTTGGGTGAGGTTGGGTTAGGTTGGGTTAGGTTGGGTTAGGTTGGGTTAGGTTGGGTTAGGTTGGGTTAGGTTGGGTTAGGTTGGGTTAGGTTGGGTTAGGTTGAGTTAGGTTGAGTTAGGTTGGGTTAGGTTGGGTTAGGTTGAGTAAGGTTGGGTTAGGTTGGGTTAGGTTGGGTTAGGTTGGGTTAGGTTGGGTTAGGTTGGGTTAGGTTGGGTTAGGTTGGGTTAGGTTGGGTTAGGTTGGGTTAGGTTGGGTTAGGTTGGGTTAGGTTGGGTTAGGTTGGGTTAGGTTGGGTTAGGTTGGGTTAGGTTGGGTTAGGTTGGGTTAGGTTGGGTTAGGTTGGGTTAGGTTGGGTTAGGTTGGGTTAGGTTGGGTTAGGTTGGGTTAGGTTGGGTTAGGTTGGGTTAGGTTGGGTTAGGTTGGGTTAGGTTGGGTTAGGTTGGGTTAGGTTGGGTTAGGTTGGGTTAGGTTGGGTTAGGTTGGGTTAGGTTGGGTTAGGTTGGGTTAGGTTGGGTTAGGTTGGGTTAGGTTGGGTTAGGTTGGGTTAGGTTGGGTTAGGTTGGGTTAGGTTGGGTTAGGTTGGGTTAGGTTGGGTTAGGTTGGGTTAGGTTGGGTTAGGTTGGGTTAGGTTGGGTTAGGTTGGGTTAGGTTGGGTTAGGTTGGGTTAGGTTGGGTTAGGTTGGGTTAGGTTGGGTTAGGTTGGGTTAGGTTGGGTTAGGTTGGGTTAGGTTGGGTTAGGTTGGGTTAGGTTGGGTTAGGTTGGGTTAGGTTGGGTTAGGTTGGGTTAGGTTGGGTTAGGTTGGGTTAGGTTGGGTTAGGTTGGGTTAGGTTGGGTTAGGTTGGGTTAGGTTTGGGTTCAGTTGGGTTAGGTTGGGTTAGGTTGGGTTA
This sequence comes from Aspidapion aeneum, assembly GCA_963576565.1. Lineage (NCBI taxonomy): Eukaryota > Metazoa > Arthropoda > Insecta > Coleoptera > Brentidae > Aspidapion > Aspidapion aeneum. Next base: position 182,226,801 of record OY755038.1, on the reverse strand, counting down.
GGTTGGGTTAGGTTGGGTTAGGTTGGGTTAGGTTGGGTTAGGTTGGGTTAGGTTGGGTTAGGTTGGGTTAGGTTGGGTTAGGTTGGGTTAGGTTGGGTTAGGTTGGGTTAGGTTGGGTTAGGTTGGGTTAGGTTGGGTTAGGTTGGGTTAGGTTGGGTTAGGTTGGGTTAGGTTGGGTTAGGTTGGGTTAGGTTGGGTTAGGTTGGGTTAGGTTGGGTTAGGTTGGGTTAGGTTGGGTTAGGTTGGGTTAGGTTGGGTTAGGTTGGGTTAGGTTGGGTTAGGTTGGGTTAGGTTGGGTTAGGTTGGGTTAGGTTGGGTTAGGTTGGGTTAGGTTGGGTTAGGTTGGGTTAGGTTGGGTTAGGTTGGGTTAGGTTGGGTTAGGTTGGTTGGGTTAGGCTGGGTTAGGTTGGGTTAGGTTGGGTTGGGTTAGGTTGGGTTAGGTTGGGTTAGGTTGGGTTAGGTTGGGTTAGGTTGGGATTAGGTTGGGATAAGGTTGGGTTAGGTTGGGTTAGGTTGGGTTAGGTTGGGTTAGGTTGGGTTAGGTTGGGTTAGGTTGGGTTAGGTTGGGTTAGGTTGGGTTAGGTTGGGTTAGGTTGGGTTAGGTTGGGTTAGGTTGGGTTAGGTTGGGTTAGGTTGGGTTAGGTTGGGTTAGGTTGGGTTAGGTTGGGTTAGGTTGGGTTAGGTTGGGTTAGGTTGGGTTAGGTTGGGTTAGGTTGGGTTAGGTTGGGTTAGGTTGGGTTAGGTTGGGTTAGGTTGGGTTAGGTTGGGTTAGGTTGGGTTAGGTTGGGTTAGGTTGGGTTAGGTTGGGTTAGGTTGGGTTAGGTTGGGTTAGGTTGGGTTAGGTTGGGTTAGGTTGGGTTAGGTTGGGTTAGGTTGGGTTAGGTTGGGTTAGGTTGGGTTAGGTTGGGTTAGGTTGGGTTAGGTTGGGTTAGGTTGGGTTAGGTTGGGTTAGGTTGGGTTGGGTTAGGTTGGGTTAGGTTGGGTTAGGTTGAGGTTGGGTTAGGTTGGGTTAGGTGGTTAGGTTGGGTTAGGTTGAGATTAGGTTGGGATAAGGTTGGGATAAGGTTGGGTTAGGTTGGGTTAGGTTGGGTTAGGTTGGGTTAGGTTGGGTTAGGTTGGGTTAGGTTGGGTTAGGTTGGGTTAGGTTGGGTTAGGTTGGGTTAGGTTGGGTTAGGTTGGGTTAGGTTGGGTTAGGTTGGGTTAGGTTGGGTTAGGTTGGGTTAGGTTGGGTTAGGTTGGGTTAGGTTGGGTTAGGTTGGGTTAGGTTGGGTTAGGTTGGGTTAGGTTGGGTTAGGTTGGGTTAGGTTGGGTTAGGTTGGGTTAGGTTGGGTTAGGTTGGGTTAGGTTGGGTTAGGTTGGGTTAGGTTGGGTTAGGTTGGGTTAGGTTGGGTTAGGTTGGGTTAGGTTGGGTTAGGTTGGGTTAGGTTGGGTTAGGTTGGGTTAGGTTGGGTTAGGTTGGGTTAGGTTGGGTTAGGTTGGGTTAGGTTGGGTTAGGTTGGGTTAGGTTGGGTTAGGTTGGGTTAGGTTGGGTTAGGTTGGGTTAGGTTGGGTTAGGTTGGGTTAGGTTGGGTTAGGTTGGGTTAGGTTGGGTTAGGTTGGGTTAGGTTGGGTTAGGTTGGGTTAGGTTGGGTTAGGTTGGGTTAGGTTGGGTTAGGTTGGGTTAGGTTGGGTTAGGTTGGGTTAGGTTGGGTTAGGTTGGGTTAGGTTGGGTTAGGTTGGGTTAGGTTGGGTTAGGTTGGGTTAGGTTGGGTTAGGTTGGGTTAGGTTGGGTTAGGTTGGGTTAGGTTGGGTTAGGTTGGGTTAGGTTGGGTTAGGTTGGGTTAGGTTGGGTTAGGTTGGGTTAGGTTGGGTTAGGTTGGGTTAGGTTGGGTTAGGTTGGGTTAGGTTGGGTTAGGTTGGGTTAGGTTGGGTTAGGTTGGGTTAGGTTGGGTTAGGTTGGGTTAGGTTGGGTTAGGTTGGGTTAGGTTGGGTTAGGTTGGGTTAGGTTGGGTTAGGTTGGGTTAGGTTGGGTTAGGTTGGGTTAGGTTGGGTTAGGTTGGGTTAGGTTGGGTTAGGTTGGGTTAGGTTGGGTTAGGTTGGGTTAGGTTGGGTTAGGTTGGGTTAGGTTGGGTTAGGTTGGGTTAGGTTGGGTTAGGTTGGGTTAGGTTGGGTTAGGTTGGGTTAGGTTGGGTTAGGTTGGGTTAGGTTGGGTTAGGTTGGGTTAGGTTGGGTTAGGTTGGGTTAGGTTGGGTTAGGTTGGGTTAGGTTGGGTTAGGTTGGGTTAGGTTGGGTTAGGTTGGGTTAGGTTGGGTTAGGTTGGGTTAGGTTGGGTTAGGTTGGGTTAGGTTGGGTTAGGTTGGGTTAGGTTGGGTTAGGTTGGGTTAGGTTGGGTTAGGTTGGGTTAGGTTGGGTTAGGTTGGGTTAGGTTGGGTTAGGTTGGGTTAGGTTGGGTTAGGTTGGGTTAGGTTGGGTTAGGTTGGGTTAGGTTGGGTTAGGTTGGGTTAGGTTGGGTTAGGTTGGGTTAGGTTGGGTTAGGTTGGGTTAGGTTGGGTTAGGTTGGGTTAGGTTGGGTTAGGTTGGGTTAGGTTGGGTTAGGTTGGGTTAGGTTGGGTTAGGTTGGGTTAGGTTGGGTTAGGTTGGGTTAGGTTGGGTTAGGTTGGGTTAGGTTGGGTTAGGTTGGGTTAGGTTGGGTTAGGTTGGGTTAGGTTGGGTTAGGTTGGGTTAGGTTGGGTTAGGTTGGGTTAGGTTGGGTTAGGTTGGGTTAGGTTGGGTTAGGTTGGGTTAGGTTGGGTTAGGTTGGGTTAGGTTGGGTTAGGTTGGGTTAGGTTGGGTTAGGTTGGGTTAGGTTGGGTTAGGTTGGGTTAGGTTGGGTTAGGTTGGGTTAGGTTGGGTTAGGTTGGGTTAGGTTGGGTTAGGTTGGGTTAGGTTGGGTTGGGTTAGGTTGGGTTAGGTTGGGTTAGGTTGGGTTAGGTTTGGATAAGGTTGGGTTAGGTTGGGTTAGGTTGGGTTAGGTTGGGTTAGGTTGGGTTAGGTTGGGTTAGGTTGGGTTAGGTTGGGTTAGGTTGGGTTAGGTTGGGTTAGGTTGGGTTAGGTTGGGTTAGGTTGGGTTAGGTTGGGTTAGGTTGGGTTAGGTTGGGTTAGGTTGGGTTAGGTTGGGTTAGGTTGGGTTAGGTTGGGTTAGGTTGGGTTAGGTTGGGTTAGGTTGGGTTAGGTTGGGTTAGGTTGGGTAGCTTGGGTTAGGTTGGGTTAGGTTGGGTTAGGTTGGGTTAGGTTGGGTTAGGTTTGGTTAGGTTGGGTTAGGTTGGGTTAGGTTGGGTTAGGTTGGGTTAGGTTGGGTTAGGTTGGGTTAGGTTGGGTTAGGTTGGGTTAGGTTGGGTTAGGTTGGGTTGGGTTAGGTTGGGTTAGGTTGGGTTAGGTTGTGTTAGGTTGGGTTAGGTTGGGTTAGGTTGGGTTAGGTTAGGTTGGGTTAGGTTGGGTTAGGTTGGGTTAGGTTGGGTTAGGTTGGGTTAGGTTGGGTTAGGTTGGGTTAGGTTGGGTTAGGTTGGGTTAGGTTGGGTTAGGTTGGGTTAGGTTGGGTTAGGTTGAGTTAGGTTGGGTTAGGTTGGGTTAGGTTGGGTTAGGTTGGGTTAGGTTGGGTTAGGTTGGGTTAGGTTGGGTTAGGTTGGGTTAGGTTGGGTTAGGTTGGGTTAGGTTGGGTTAGGTTAGGTTGGGTTAGGTTGGGTTAGGTTTGGTTAGGTTGGGTTAGGTTGGGTTAGGTTGGGTTAGGTTGGGTTAGGTTGGGTTAGGTTGGGTTAGGTTGGGTTAGGTTGGGTTAGGTTGGGTTAGGTTGGGTTAGGTTGGGTTAGAATGGGTTAGGTTGGGTTAGGTTGGATTAGGTTGGGTTAGGTTGGGTTAGGTTGGGTTAGGTTGGGTTAGGTTGGGTTAGGTTGGGTTAGGTTGGGTTAGGTTGGGTTAGGTTGGGTTAGGTTGGGTTAGGTTGGGTTAGGTTGGGTTAGGTTGGGTTAGGTTGGGTTAGGTTGGGTTAGGTGGGTTAGGTTGGTTCAGTTTATTATGTTCGGTTAGGTTCCGCTAGGATTGTTTAGGTTAGGTTTAGCTATATTCGATTAGGTTCGGTTTAGTTTAACCAAATCGAACCAAACCAAACCGAATCTAACGGTTCGGTTTGGTTTGGTTTGGTTGGTTCGACTCGGTTCGGTTCGGTTTGGTTCGGGTAGGTTTGGTTCAGTTTGATTATGTTTGGTTAGGTTCGGCTAGGTTTAATTTGTTTTGGTTAAGTTCAGCCAGATTCGGTCTGGTTTGGTTCGGTTCGTTTCAAATCGGTTCGGTTAGGTTCAGTTTTCTTCGGCTAGGTTTGGTTCAGTTTGATTATGTTTGGTTAGGTTCCGCTAGGTTCAGTTTGTTTCGGTTAGGTTTAGCTACATTCAGTTAGGTACGGTTTAGTTTAAACAAATCGAACCGAACCAAACCGAACCGTTAGATTCGGTTTGATTTGGTTCATTTCGATACGGATCGGTTTAGTTTAGTTTTGTTCGGTTAGACCTTCGATAAATTTAAAAAAAGTAAATAATTATTAATTTTTAGTGTTTTAAGGAATAAAAATTGATATAATGTTCAATTAAACTAATTTTTAATTGTAAACATGTGTTTATGTTAGCCCACGGATAGAAAAACGTTAAAGGCAATGAATGGACTGTAAATATTATTAATTAATGATATCGCGAGCAAACATAAATATATTGATATGATTTTACGAAATAATCAAAATGTCCATAGGTAAAATTGTTGGAACCACACAACGGTAATCAAAGACAAGCACTCACCTCCTTTGCATTCAAGTTCTCCTCGTTCACAGGGGCCCCCGAGTGGATCTAGTGATGTCACCACGTAGCTGAAGGGTTGAAGTTTCCAGTTCTATGCTTCAGTACACAAAAATCGAGCACTTTCAGGTGTAGATATTTGAAAATAGTTGGAGAACGAAATTAACACGCCTTTTCTCTAGGCGATTGACAAATGATCTCCCCGGTTGTTGGTGCGCATGTCCAAATACGCTGAATGCGCTTTGCCTTTCATACAGTTGTGTGTTTTTAAAAATATATATAAACAACCGCGAAATTTAGCGGGAGCTAACATAACTGCCCTCCAAAACACACAAATTTAGAATCTCAACCGGACAGATATAGATATAAGAAAAAGAATCGACCGATAAATATAAATGAATGAAAATAGATAAGTATCGTAAGTTTATTTAGAGATAACGAAATCCCGAAAAAAGGCAAAACAAACAAACAAAAAATTCAAAAAAAAAATTAAAAATAAAAAACCTATTGTAATACCCGGTAAAAGGTAGAAAATTAAAATTACTTTTAATTTGGCAAGAGGCACAGTTTTACAACTGGCCGCTTATAAACACCGGTAACCGTTTTTACCGTCGCAACACGCACCTGACCGTCCCCGCCGGGATGCAGTTCGATGACCCGACCGACCGGCCATTTCAAAGGCGATTGAAGGTGATCACTTGTTATGATAACCAAATCATTTAATTTGATATTTGGGGACAAATCAGTCCACTTGTGTCGCTGTTGTAGCGTATGCAAATACTCTATAGAATACCGTTTCCAAAAATCATTATGTAGTTTTTGGATTAGTTGCCATCTCGAGAGCCGATTTAGGGGAACCTCGGACAAATCTGACTCCGGAATTTCTGAATTAAGGGGTTCAAGTGTCAAAAAATGCCCAGGGGTAAGAGGTTGAAGATCGTGTGGGTCTGAAGAGGCAGGAGATAAAGGGCGACTATTAAGTACGGCTTCTATGCGACAGGTAAGGGTGGACATCTCCATGATAGACAACTTCTGGTCGCCGACAACTCGTACAAAGTGAGTTTTAAAACTTTTGACGCCAGCTTCTGCCAGGCCATTGAAATGTGGACTGAGAGGAGGTCCCAGATGCCAACGAATAGAAAGTCTGGTGGCAGCACTTCTTGCGTAATCCAGTAATTGGTTACGAAACCCTATAAAATTACTGCCTTGATCTGACCAGCATTGCGTCACGCTTCCGCGTCTAGAAATGAATCGATGGAATGCACCTACGAACCCTTCGGTGGACAGATCCATGGTTAATTCCAAATGCACGCAATGTGTGGCCGTACAGACAAACACACAGACATACGATTTGAAAGCTCTACAACCACGGTAACGATGAGGAATCACAAAGAAAGGTCCACAAAAGTCGATAGCTACACTCGAAAAAGGTTTAAGCTGATTGATTCGATGAGCGGGAAGTGAACTCATTATGGGCGGTCTATAGGGTTTAGGGTTGATTCTAAAACATTGCAAGCACTTGGATATGGTTCTTTGAATTGCCCGTCTGGCAGATAATATCCAAAATTGCTGTAAAAGCAGATTATGTAATGTTTTAAACCCAGGATGAAGATATTGTCGATGAGCGGACTCGATAAGAAGTGTAGTTAAACGATGGTCACTCGAAAGTAAGACGGTGTGTTTTGCAGAATAAGACAAAAGGTCAGATTTTTGTAATCTGCCACCGACTCTAATGATATTATTCTCATCAAGAAAAGGTGAAAGTTTTCGCAAAGGTTTCGGTATTGGTTTATCCTTAGATAACGCAGAAAAAAGCTCAGAAAAACAAGAACCTTGAACGCGTTTGATAAGAAGGTGTAACGCACTTTGCATCTCACCGGTGGTAGGAAAAACAATATTCTCAAAAATAACTTTTTGGTCCGGCGGCTTAGTGGGTTTTTGATAGGAATGGTTTTGAAAAAGGTTAACTATTCGAAGGACATAGCAAATGATACGTTGAATTTTTGATATAGATGAATATTTGATAAGAAGCTGATCTAAGAAGTTGACATCAATTATCGCATTGCAACAGACTTTTGGCTTTTCCTCCAGATTAATCTCTCCGAAATCAATCGGCATTTTTAATTTATGAAAATCGGGCCATTCGTTTTCGGGAGACCACAAAAACGACGGTGCGTTCCACCACATGTCATGTGACATGAGCTGTGAAGGGGTGGCCCCTCGTGACGCAATATCGGCTGCATTCAAAGCAGAAGGAATGTAGCGCCACGAGTTTGAGGGAATGATTTCTTGGATTCTACTGACGCGATTTCCAACAAAGGTTTGCCAGCGATTAGGAGGGGATGAAAGCCAGTGCAATACGACTTGCGAATCGCAGAAAGTAACGATATTTGTAAAAGTTATTTTTCCTTCATAGCTAGATAAAACGAAGTCAATTAATTCGCTTAAAAGAAATGCGCCTAGGAGTTCTAGCCTAGCCAAAGTTTGTGACTTTATAGGCGCGACCCTAGATTTTGCAGATATGAGAGAAACAGATATATTGTTTTCCTCTTCTACACGAAAATATACGACGCCTGCGTAGCCTCGAATTGAAGCGTCACAGAAGCCGATGATTTGACAGGTATTGGTTTTTGACAGTTTGATTTGTCGGGGTAATTGAAAATTGGAAGGAAGCGGGAATTCAGAACGAAGTTTGTTCCAAGAGTCGATGATAGAAGAATCTGGTTCTTCGTCCCAGCCTACTTTCGATATCCACAACTGTTGCAAAATAAATTTTGCTTGTAGCAACAAGGGACAAAGAAAACCTAAGGGGTCGAAGATTGTTCCTATGATAGATAAAATAGAACGTTTGGTTGGGGGTTTGTCCTTCATTCGGCATTGATAAGAAAAAATGTCGTTTTTTGGATGCCATTGAAGTCCTAAAACTTTGATAAAGTGGGGTTCCTCCTTGTCGAAAGAGAGAGGCATTTGACGATCGGACTCTGGCAATGTTGCCAATAACTCAGGACAATTGCTTGCCCATTTTTTAAGTTCAAATCCTCCCGACTTCAACAAATCATTGAGTTCTGTTTGAAGGGAGAGAGCTTCAGAAAGCGAAGGGCTAGTTCCCAAGATATCGTCGATATAGATTGACGTTTTTAGAACAGTACTAGCCATAGGAAAACGTTCCTTTTCTCTCTCTGCCAGCTCATTTAAGGTACGCATGGCTAGAAAAGGTGAGCATGTCATGCCAAAAGTGACAGTAGAAAGTTCCCACACTGAAAGTGGGTCCTGTGGAGAAAACCTCCACAATATCCTTTGATAAGGACGGTGACAAGGATTGATAAGGACTTGACGGAACATCTGTTTGATATCAGCAATGTAGGCAATAGGATTAAGACGAAATGTAAGGAGTAAAGAAGCAATATCTTTTTGAAGTTTCGGTCCAGATAACAATGTGTCATTGAGACTAATATTTTTTGGGGTGACTGCTGAACAATCCCAGACCACCCTTAATTTTGTACTCAAGCTTTCCGGCTTTAAAACGCAATGATGTGCTAAAAAACACGATACGTCGACCTTTGGTTGACTAGATACAACCAAACTCATATGATTAGAATCGATATAGTCTTGCATGAAATTTGAATAGGCAGTGTACAGATCAGGATTTTTGATTAATCTATTTTCTAGAAGTAAAAATCTACGATAAGCTTGCGGATAAGTATTTCCTAGGTCAGGGTTTATTTTATCTTTAAACGGAAGATCTACCATGAATCTACCGCTCGGTTGCCGTACTACACTAGCAGTAAAAATTGATTCTGCCTGTTTTTCTTCCTTTGATAAGATTTGTTTTTTAGGCAAATGTTCGATTTCCCAAAACCTAGGGAGAATGACCTCTAAAGGAGGTGAATGACTCGTTAAAAAACAACTGGTTCGTTCCGTAAGACTACCTACTTCGTCAACCTTTCCCATGACGACCCAGCCAAAGATAGTTTCAAGGGCTGAAGGCTGCCCTACCTGTCCAAGAACCCTGCCCTCCTTGAAAATCTGTGCGAATAGCTCGCAACCAATAACCAGGTCCACAGGTCTAGATTTGAAATAAGATGGGTCGGCAAGTTTAAGGTTTCCCAAGTGTTTCCACTGATTATCGTTCAAGGAGAATGTAGGCATATTGGAACATAGTTGTGGAACAACAATTGCTTCGAAATTAAGTAAAGGAGTGACTTGTCCTTGTGGCTTAATGTGACATTGAACGAGCCCTTTGGAAGTAAAAGAAGACATCTGATTTAATCCGAATATTTCAGTGGTGTAACTTCGCCTAGGAAGATTAAGACGCTGAATACACTTTTCACTGATGAATCCAGTCTGTGATCCAGAATCAAGCAGTGCCCTTACAGGTTGAAAATTTCCGCAACCGTCCATAACATCTATTATGGCGGTGCATAAAAGAAAGGTACCTGAAGGTCCTGAGGCATTTAATGACACATGAAGATTATTGACAGGTGGTGTGTGAATGACAGGACTAGTATCTTGGCTTCCAGACGCTTGATTAGTTTCTAAGATATGAGTTAAAGTGTGGTGCCTTTTACTATTGCAAGTCCTGCATGAATATTTTGATTTGCACGTATCTACATCATGCAAGGGATGAAAACACGCTAAACATAATTTTTTCTGTTTGACGAAAGATAGGCGATCGATAGGTGAGAGATCAAGAAATGTTTGACATTTCGAAAGCACGTGACCTTGATTACATCGGAAACATTTTATTCCCGTACTCGAATTAGTTGAGCTGCCAGCCAGTCCTATAAAAGGCGAGTTGGATGATTTATAGGTAGGCTTTTGCCCAAACTGATTTCGCATAGAATTTGAATTTTGATAGGTAGGCTTTTGCCCAGACTGATTTTGCATAGAATTTGATTTTTGATAGATAGGCACCTTTTTGGGTGCTGTTGATTGAGGAAGTGATTCCAAAACTTTACATCTTTTTTCTAGAAATTGAAAAAGTGACTGAAAAGTGGGAATTTCGGTATTAGTATTGGCGTGACTCATTTCGAAATTTGAACGCGTTGGAATATCCAATTTTTCTAATAAAATGAAAAAAATAATAAAGTCCCAACTGTCAACGTCAAAGCTAAGTGATTTTAAAATTTCTAGGGATTCAGAAAAGGTGTCAATTAAATTACGCAATTCTTTAGCTGACTCGTTTTTTAAGGTGGAGTTCATAATTGAGCTCAAAGCATCATTTGCGAGGTCTCGCTTGTTTTGATATCTATTGACTAATTTGTCGTAAGCAATTTTATAATTTTGATCAGATAAGCTAATCCCTGATATCAATTTTAAAGGCTCATCCTCGAGATATGAAAATAAATATTGAAGTTTTCGAACGTTACTTAGACTTTGATTTTGATCTATAATGTTATTAAAAAGATCGAAAAAGCTTCGCCATAATTTTTTATCACCTCGAAATATGGGAATACCTAACTCTTTGAGTTTTGGAGTTTCGTATTCGTTTTGTCGAACATATGATCCCGAAAAAGATGGGGCCTCAACCGGAAATATTTTAGAGTAAACCCCCTTACACGCATAAAAATATTTACGAGCTTCTGAAAGGATCGCATCCTGCGTTTTAAATTCCTCATCGTCCGAGTCGTCTAGCAACATAATGACGTCATTATGTGCCAGCATGCATTTATCGAAGGTTTCATCCAAATCGGCATACCTCACTTGAAACTCGTTTCTCGCTCTTTCATCTTTTTCCGCAGTCTGCGACAACACATAACACTCGGTGATCGCAGATAAAAAACCCTTGCGTTTTTGTACGGCTTTTTTGACAGACATGATTTTACCTTTGAAATGACGAAATTGTCGGTAAATATACAATTAACGCTAAATTAATGCTTCTGAAATAGAAAAATGACGAATTGTCGAAAATATGCACTAATTTATCGCCAATTGATAAAAATTGTTTTAAATATCGAAATGATATGATACACCACTGAACTTTTGTTTTGTTTTGTTTTGATCCTACTCGTTTTGTTTACACCACGCGGAGTAGACCCGTTACCATGGCAGCGGACCAAAAACACGTACTGCGCCGGCTACTTTCTCTACTCGGCGTTTCAACGCTGCTGAAAATTCAAGGCCGTTGTCTTATTGCAAATAATTTATTACTACCGTCGTATGGATTTATTATTTAAAAATAATTCGGCTCGAAAGGAACACTTTTATGTTAGCCCACGGATAGAAAAACGTTAAAGGCAATGAATGGACTGTAAATATTATTAATTAATGATATCGCGAGCAAACATAAATATATTGATATGATTTTACGAAATAATCAAAATGTCCATAGGTAAAATTGTTGGAACCACACAACGGTAATCAAAGACAAGCACTCACCTCCTTTGCATTCAAGTTCTCCTCGTTCACAGGGGCCCCCGAGTGGATCTAGTGATGTCACCACGTAGCTGAAGGGTTGAAGTTTCCAGTTCTATGCTTCAGTACACAAAAATCGAGCACTTTCAGGTGTAGATATTTGAAAATAGTTGGAGAACGAAATTAACACGCCTTTTCTCTAGGCGATTGACAAATGATCTCCCCGGTTGTTGGTGCGCATGTCCAAATACGCTGAATGCGCTTTGCCTTTCATACAGTTGTGTGTTTTTAAAAATATATATAAACAACCGCGAAATTTAGCGGGAGCTAACAACATGTAGGAATCATAATTTTCTTGATTTTGTTTTGAATTTCATGCTTTTTTAAAAATTGTGCATTTTCATAAAAGGACCAAAAGAACTGACCCGATTTCGATCAGTGACCTTAGTTATTTCAAGTTTTTGTTAACAGCTGATAGACGTCAGGGACCGTTTTCTTTCAGTTTGAAATGAGAAAATTCTTCTTTTGTAGCAATTTGTATGGGTTTTAATGGGGTTTTAAGAATTTTTCAATTTCAATTTTTTTAACAAAATATACGATTTTCCGCAATTTTTTTTTTAGAAATCACTATAAAATGGTCTAAAATTATCATTTGTTAAAAAACTTCGTAGTTTTAAGAAAGGTGGTAAAACGTACCAGACCCCTGAAATGTGTTGCAGTCTAGGACAACTGGGTGCCGCCAACTCGGCGCCACCAACTGGGCGGCAGGACAACTTGGCACCGGGCCAACTGGACGCCGTGCCAACTGGACGCCGGACTAAAATACTTTTTCTTGATAAAATGTGCAGATGAAAAACAAACTTAAAAAAATTAAAATGGCGGATCCAATATGGCGGACTTCCTTATTTATGCATCGATATGTATCGAATATGGAACTTGGCGGTGTTTCAAGTCGCAGAACACTACACCTACCAAATTTCAACACTCGACTTAATAGATGTTGAAATTTTTGTATAAATAACATATTTATTTTATTTTTTATCTTCACGTTTTATCGAAAAAAAATAGTCCGGCGCTGAGTTGGCTCGGCGCCCATTAGGTCCGGCGTGGCGCCCTGTTGGCGGCGCCGAGTTGGCCCGGCGCCCAGTTGTCCCATTCCGAATTGAAATTTTTAGTTCCGAAATTTCATCTGACTCGAGCATAACTTGTAGTCCACCCAAGAAGAGAAGAGTTGAAAAAGACCCTTGTTCAAAGAAAGAAAATATTTTACCTGGAAGGTACAACATTTGTAAAGTTCTAAGATGAAAACAATAATTTTAATACATCCACTGCACTTAGCATGCTTAGAAATTCTTTTTACTCTTTTTTTTTACTGAAGAGAATTTTGTAAACACAGTATACACAAGTAAGAATGAATTATTTATTATTACAGAAAATTGTTGATAAAAAAATTCTAGTGGTATTCAAAATTTTTATTTTGCGCTGCCACTGCCCTTTTTTATCCAAGACAAGCAAATAGAATATTTTTGCGATGTTGCATGTGTCCGGACACGCCAAACCGAAATTCTATTTTCATCCCTATCTTGCTCATTAAATTCTTACTTGTATTTGGTCAATTGCGATAAAAGCTTGATATAATGGCAATTTAGGCCCATGCCGGGTCTACCCGTAGGGTATAGAAGTCAATGGGCATGTCTTATCGTGGTTTATCTTGAATGTGGTTTTAAATGCACAGTCTCCTGTGACAACTCCAAACAAAATGTTCACTTTCCTTCTTTCTCTACCAAGCTAGCAGTAGATTCCTTGCACGTGTAGATGCAGCAGTTCGAATTGGCACACGTTTTAAGGAGCTCCTTGAGTGTCCATTCATTTATTAAGGGTCGATCTTATTTGCCCTCTTGTCAATCCTAGACAAGGTTCAGGGCCAACGGAACTTTGCTCTGATTCTCTATTGGCTAATTTATCTGCCTTTTCGTTGCCAGGGATACTCATATGGCCTGTAACCCACAGAAGCTTGACCTCCATTATCTCGGCCAGTTCTTGAAGTGCTTTAGAGCATTCCTGAACAAGAACTGATCTAGGTGCAGACATATATAATGCTTTCAGTGCTATCTGGCTCCCTCCACTCCTGCTCTTATCCTCTCCTTGTCAACCGCAGCTCCTGTGGCGTAAACTTTTGCTTGGAGACTGTTTCCTGACTTCCTAGTGAGTATCTCCTATTAATGTCGACGTTCTCCAAGAATACCCCTTCACCATATTCTCTTTGGTGAGAGAAAAGCCGACTGTAAAGCAGACGAGGACTCTCGTCGCAAGTTTCAGTACTCTTATCTTCGTTAACTGACTGTGTATTTAATTTAAATTTCAAGGTCGATAGTGGTATCTTACGCTAAACTATCTGAGCGATTTTTCTCAGTGCAGTTTCCCACAATGCGGGAAAATGGACCCCTTATCCATTGCAGTGGTGTGCAGTGTAATCTTACTTACTTTACCACTTACACGCTTACTGCACACCTGCATACACAAATTAGATTACAAGTTAAAAATAATTGGAGCCATGACGGATCTGACACCTTTCTAGCTAGCCTATTATCACACTTCAAGTAAAGCCATGATAATATATTAGCCTTGAAAACAGTTTTTTGTAAATATCTCAGAAACTAAAGCTTCTACGAATTATTGAGCAAAATATAGTCTACTATATTCCGAAAACAGTGTATTGATACGATGCTCCGTTAAAAAGCATTTTTTTAAGTTTTTAATTGTCAAAAAACTGTCATTAGGATTAATGAATTTTGACCAAAATCTAATCAGCTTTTAACAGTATCGAATACTATTTTACCCGAAAATTTTATGAAAATCGGTTTAGCGGTTTAGGAGCTATCGTGTTACGGACAGAAATAATATACACACAGACACACACACACACACACACAGACAGACATCATGACGATATTGCTAGGATAGGTCAAAAATAATAGCTTCTCTAGCCATTGCTACGCGGGCTAGGAAGGTAAAAATTGAAAATGTCCCAAAACGTCCTTTATTAAGCCTTTAAAAAAATCTCACGAATTTCTTTATAGGTTTTGTAAAATTGAAATGATATTGCCCAAATATGGAAAAACGCACTTATTAGCAAAAAACCAAAATGACTTCGTACCAAAATATCTAAATTTTATATTTTGCGTCCAAGTTCAATTTAAAAAAGGAGTACTTTACTTTATTTGTTATATTTATTCGATAAAACATTTACTGCTTTCTGGAAAAATTAACCTTTGCTAGTTAAAATTGATTTTCCACTATGCTAATTTGGAGATTCCACCTTTGCCTATAGTATAGTATATTTAATTTTAACCAAGGAACGCACATGCATGCATGGGACAAACGTATATTCGTGTGCAAAGAAGGTAAACAAAGTATTCGTTGCCTCCTTCTTCTGTCTCTCTTATTTTTACAGCGCCAGGCATCATATGGGGCACCTATTAGGAAAATATTAGATGAGAAATGCGCGATAATATAATTATTTATTATTTATACAAGTTGTTTAAAACGTGATGTTGTAAAAAAAACTGGTTTTAATTTTATCTAGGGTAGGCAACACCTTTCCACCTTCATCGTATGCACGCCACTGATTTGTTGATAAACAATATTTTTTTAAGCACATTTCGACCCGAGGCTACCGTCTGTGACCTTAAAAAACTTTGCTCTGATTCTCTATTGGCTAATTTATCTGCCTTTTCGTTGCCAGGGATACTCATATGGCCTGTAACCCACAGAAGCTTGACCTCCATTATCTCGGCCAGTTCTTGAAGTGCTTTAGAGCATTCCTGAACAAGAACTGATCTAGGTGCAGACATATATAATGCTTTCAGTGCTATCTGGCTCCCTCCACTCCTGCTCTTATCCTCTCCTTGTCAACCGCAGCTCCTGTGGCGTAAACTTTTGCTTGGAGACTGTTTCTTGACTTCCTAGTGAGTATCTCCTATTAATGTCGACGTTCTCCAAGAATACCCCTTCACCATATTCTCTTTGGTGAGAGAAAAGCCGACTGTAAAGCAGACGAGGACTCTCGTCGCAAGTTTCAGTACTCTTATCTTCGTTAACTGACTGTGTATTTACTTTAAATTTCAAGGTCGATAGTGGTATCTTACGCTAAACTATCTGAGCGATTTTTCTCAGTGCAGTTTCCCACAATGCGGGAAAATGGACCCCTTATCCATTGCAGTGGTGTGCAGTGTAATCTTACTTACTTTACCACTTACACGCTTACTGCACACCTGCATACACAAATTAGATTACAAGTTAAAAATAATTGGAGCCATGACGGATCTGACACCTTTCTAGCTAGCCTATTATCACACTTCAAGTAAAGCCATGATAATATATTAGCCTTGAAAACAGTTTTTTGTAAATATCTCAGAAACTAAAGCTTCTACGAATTATTGAGCAAAATATAGTCTACTATATTCCAAAAACAGTGTATTGATACGATGCTCCGTTAAAAAGCATTTTTTTAAGTTTTTAATTGTCAAAAAACTGTCATTAGGATTAATGATTTTTGACCAAAATCTAATCAGCTTTTAACAGTATCGAATACTATTTTACCTGAAAATTTTATGAAAATCGGTTTAGCGGTTTAGGAGCTATCGTGTTACGGACAGAAATAATATACACACAGACACACACACACACACAGACAGACATCATGACGATATTGCTAGGATAGGTCAAAAATAATAGCTTCTCTAGCCATTGCTACGCGGGCTAGGAAGGTAAAAATTGAAAATGTCCCAAAACGTCCTTTATTAAGCCTTTAAAAAAATCTCACGAATTTCTTTATAGGTTTTGTAAAATTGAAATGATATTGCCCAAATATGGAAAAACGCACTTATTAGCAAAAAACCAAAATGACTTCGTACCAAAATATCTAAATTTTATATTTTGCGTCCAAGTTCAATTTAAAAAACATTTACTGCTTTCTGGAAAAATTAACCTTTGCTAGTTAAAATTGATTTTCCACTATGCTAATTTGGAGATTCCACCTTTGCCTATAGTATAGTATATTTAATTTTAACCAAGGAACGCACATGCATGCATGGGACAAACGTATATTCGTGTGCAAAGAAGGTTGGTGAGGTTAGGCCTTCTGTAGAAAATAAAATATACCGAAGGACCACTCGAGATAGCTCGAGAAAAACGTGGGGGAGTTAAGAGGGACTGTATCTTTCCACAGGGCTCCAACAGGGAAGAAAGAGCCTAAAAACTTAAATACTAAAAATAGCGCAGCAATGAAAAATTATCAAGAAACGACTTACCATTAGATGTCTTTTGTAGCTACTTGGCTGGCCAGCCCGATTATACGCGAAGTACCAGACTCTCCATTGTTCTATAGTTCAAAATGTTCCAAACACTAATATCTAATAAACTAAAGCGTAAAATTAATAGTTTCCACAATTTTAATATAAAATGATAGCGGTGCGGTGACTTTCCTTGCACGTGGCGCGTGGTTGAGTGTTCGCGCAGACCATCGGCGTTTTCGTCTGCTAGGCCGAATTTAGCCGCTTATCTCAAATCCTTCATTGCTGGAAGAAGCGCGCGAAGTTTAAATTTAAAATATGGAAAGATATAGCGTAAAGTAAATCAAAATAATATTCTAAAAACGCTTGTAAGCGTAGAAAATGTAACCCAAAAATATTTAAAAACTAAGAGAGATAGCTTCTCTAATTTTAAGTGAAAATTAGAGAATATAATTATTTACAAAAATAAAAACAAGTTGGGAAACTTGTTCATTCGGCCCACCAAAATGAGCATCATTTTTCGGTAGGTGAATCTGAATCAATTGGAAGGGGGCAAAGCTTGACTAAAGGTCGTTTAAAGATACCGGACGCGGTACGAACATTTGCCACCCTAGCGTGCCCATCAGGCCCTTTAAAAATTTCAATAATGCGACCTACCCGCCATTGAAGAGGCGGTGATAACTCGTCTTTGATAAGAACGACGGTACCTATTTTTGGCTCTGCGCATGGTTCCAACCATTTATTTCGTACTTGAAGGGTATGTAAAAATTCTTGGCTTCAACGACGCCAAAAATCGGCTTGTATTCGTTGGACCAAGTTCCATCGCGATAACCGATTCTCAGGTTTACTTGAAAAATCTTCATCAGGAACAGAAACTAAAGGTCCATGTGTTAAAAAATGTCCCAGTGTTAAAACCTGTAGATCGTTACAGTCGGTAGATTGCGGGGTCAAGGGGCGAGAATTTAAAATCGCCTCAATTTGACAAAGAACCGTGTACAACTCCTCATAACTTAGAATTTGCGAGCCAATGGTACGAATTAAGTGAGTTTTTACTGATTTTATCCCTGACTCCCAAAGACCGCCGAAGTGGGGAGCTGATGGAGGGATAAAATTCCAGGCGATAGCTTGTTGCGTGCAAGCATTTCTTGCAAGATCAAGCAATTCTTTGCTTGATTTAACGAAATTTGTGCCATTATCTGAAAAAAGAGTTTTTATGTAACCTCTTCGGGCAACAAAGCGACGTAGCGCAGCTAAAAAAGCGTCCGAAGTTAGATCTGACACTAACTCGAGATGTAAAGCTTTAGTATTTAGACAAATAAAAAGGCAGATGTATGCTTTTTGTGTTTTTACACCTCTGTGTTTACTGAGAGTGATAGGTATAGCACCACTAAAATCTACTCCACTAAAAGTAAAAGGCTTCTGTGGAATCAAGCGGTAGGACGGAATTTGTCCCATGATTTGCTCATAAGAATGCGGTTTGACGCGAAAGCAACGAACACATTTGGATAAAACCGTTTTAATTAAGCGTTTGGCAGATAAAATCCAAAAAATTTGACTAATGAGATATTGGACTGTTTGCACTCCAACATGCAAATATTTTTTGTGCATATATTCAATAAAAATATAAGAAAGTCTACTTTCCTTGGGTAAAAGAAGAGGATGTTTTTGTCCGTAAGAAATAGTCATGGCTTGTTGAATGCGTCCTCCAACTCTTATAAGACCATCCTGGTCTAAAAAGGGATTCAATTTTTGTATGGGTTTTATGCACTTTTTCTGGTTTTGAAGGTTAAGAATTACTTCAGAAAAGTATTTTTGTTGTTCGTGCTTAGCCAAACATTTTAAAGCGTTAAAGAGATCGATATAATCTATATTTGTCTTTTTTCTGACGTCTGCGGATAGTCTACAATTATTTATGAATCGCAAACTGCGGGCTAAAAGTAGTTGAATAGCGTAAAAATCGGATTTATTATTTAAAAGCGAATCTAAAAAATTTTCCGTTATTCGGTCACAAGAAATCAGAGCAACATTTTTTCGTTCCTCAGTCTCTAAACTGTCATTTATTTTGACTTGCGGGATTTTTGTTGGCCATTTATCGAAAGATTCTTGTAAAAAACTAGGGGCGGCCCACCATAGGGGATGATTTAAAAGCTCACTCGGTGAGCAGCCGCGGCTGGCTACATCGGCACTATTGAGAAAGGTGGGGGTATATAACCAACATTCTGGATTAATATTATCTTGGATAAGACTAACACGATTTGCGACAAAAGTTTTCCATTTACTTGGATGGGATTTTATCCAGTGTAAAACAACCATTGCGTCCGAAAAAGCGTAAATATTATTTATTGTGAACCTTTTTATGAAGATATCATATGTGTATTTTAAGACCTCAGATAAAAGAGTAGCGGCTAGAAGTTCTATTCTCGGAATACTAACAAATTTTTTAAGTGGAGCGATGCGACTTTTCGCAAGAACAAAATATATGTGATATTTAGCGTTTCGTAAGACACGTAAGTATATTACGCATGCGTACCCTCGTTCACTCGCATCACAAAACCCACAGAGATCGATGGATTCGGCGTTGGTGATGTCAATGTGGCGGGGTAAACTAAATTTTTCTAAAACTTGAAATTCAGATTGATAGAGTGTCCACTGACGAACTATTTCCAAAGTAGGCGTGGCGTCCCAGGAAATACCAAGTAACCAAATTTGTTGAATCAAATATTTTAAAGTGAATGTTACTGGGGTAAGATACCCATTGGGGTCATAGCAGCGTGCTAAAAAAGAGAGAAGCGTCCTTTTAGTACAGCTTTGCTGATTAGGTAATATGTTAAATCGAAACTCGTCGTATGAAGGATGCCAGCACAGGCCTAAGACCTTAGTGACGTCATCCGAATCGAGAGATAAAACTGCGGGGTTGACTAAGGAGGGATCTAAATGAGAGATCACTTCTGAGCGATTGCTAGACCATTTGTGTAATTTCAAGCCAGCGTTTCCTAATAACTCCGTAAGCTCATGCTGCAAATTTAACGCCTCTTGAACCGTTTTACATGAAGTAGTGACGTCATCAATATAGGTATCGTTAAGTATAACTTGAGCAGCGTGAGGGTAGTTATCATATTCGGACTCAGCTAAGTGCTGAAGGGTGCGTAAAGCGAGATATGGTGAACAGTTCACTCCGTAAGTGACAGTTCGTAGTTTAAAAACGGAAACTTTTTCATTAGGGTTAAACCGCCAAAATATTTTTTGGTATTTTTGATGATCAGGGTTGATATTTATACCCCGATACATTTTTTGAATATCGCAGGTGAGCGTCACAGGGTTAAGGCGAAAATGTAATAATATTTGAATAATATCTTTTTGTAGTTTTGGACCCGATAATAATACTTGATTAAGCGAAATATGCGTAAAAGGGTCAGTAATACTCGCATTAAAAACTACCCTTGTCTTAGTAGTGATAGCTTCATTTTTAACAACAGCGAAATGTGGAATAAAATAGCTGTCTGAATCGTCTTCTTTTTCTGAGTCATAGTCCATATGACCCAATTCCAAATATTCATTCATAAATTTAGAATATTCACAATACAAGTTTTTATCGCGAAGCAGTTTTTTTTTCTAAAGATAAGAAACGATTTAGCGCGACTTGTTTTATTGCGGGAAACTGCGGTGGATTTTCAAATGTGCGAAAGGGAAGGGAGACAGTATACCGGCCGTCTTGATTACGCGACACGCTCTGTTTAAAATAATTTTCACAAATTTCATCCTCTGGTTTCAAATGAGTTTTTTGGGGGACGCAGTCGGTTTCCCAAAATTTTGAAATTAATTGCGAAAGCGAGTCATTTTCATTTTGACAAAAAAGAGCATTAATTGGCGGGGTAGAAATTAAGGGTTGATTTATTTGTCCCATCAAAATATAGCCGAAAATAGTTCCCATAGCAAAGGGATGATTTGGATCATCGCTAGCGATTTTTTCACCCTGTAGAATTAGTGGAAATAGATCCATACCAATTAGTAAATTTATAGGCGAAGGGTTGTAAAAAGTGGGATCTGCTAAGGGTAAATTTTTTATAAAATGCCAATTTTCTGTATTTATTTTTACTGACGGTAAATCAGTACAAACTTTTTGCAAAATAATCGCTTGCGTAGACACAAAAATATCTGGTTTTTGAAAATTACAAATTTTAATAAAAATCGATCCTAGATCAGAAGTAAGAGAGTTGCCTCCAACCCCCTGTATATTTGAACATAAGGGTTGTCTTGGAAGGCCCAATTGTTGCGCTAATTTTTGAGAACAAAAAGTGTTTTGCGAACCGCTGTCCATCACGGCTCGAACTGTTTGAAAGTTACCGCGGACATCTTGAATTCTTACTAGGATAGTTGACAATAAAACTTGCGATTGCGCAGAAATAAAACCACAATGCGTGGGGTTAGAACCCGAAGGAGTTGCGATTGGTACTTGTGAATTAGAAGACGTCGAAGTAAAATTTTGATTATTTTGATGAGAGGCACTTTCAGGGAAATTAGTTTGAGTAGAGTAATTTTGAAGCGGACAACCAGTAGCCGGGGATCTAAAACTTTGCTGGCTGGCCAAGTAACCACGTGGTGCGCTACTTGGAGACGCGTTGGGAGAAATATTAGAGAGATTTTGTGAGAAATTCACGTTAGCATCAAAATGTGATCTATTTTGATTTTGAAAATGAGAGTAATTAGAATTTCGCTCAAAATGAATTAATGAGTGATGTCTTTGATTACCAGGGCAATAGCGACATGAGCGTAGACTTTGACAAGAATTTGTTAAATGTATTGAGCTTAAACAATTTAAACATAGTTTTTTATTTTTAGCGTAAGCATAGCGTTCGTAGGCAGATTTACCTTTAAATGCGTGACATAAATATATTGAATGTGTGTTAGAATCACAAAAAGCACATCTATCTTTAGAATGAGTATTTTCCGTACCAAGTAGCGTTTTTGTATAATAAGGCGAGGCGTTATTTTTATAAAACTGTTTATTATTTTTAAATCTATTTTTAGATTGGAGCGAATAAAGCGAATTACATTGACTTTCAAGGAAATTATAAATTTCTTGATATTTGGGCATTTCATTAGACCTAGAATTAGCTAGTTCAAAGCGCGAAAGTAGTACCTCAGGCAATTTATCTAGTAAAATGTTGGCGAGCGGAAAACACCATTGATCAGTGTCGTAATTTAGAGTTTTTAAAGCCTCAATGTTTTCTGAAAAAACATCAAGCAGCGTGCGCAGCGTTTCTGGATTGTCGTCTTTGAGAGCGGGAAAATTATACACGGAGCGCCAATAAGTTTGAGCCGATAAGCGGGGGTTATGATAGCGTTTTAGAAGCGTATTGTAAGCGATTATATAATTAGCGTCGGTTATTTGTAAATGTTTAACTACGTTTAAAGGCGGTCCTTTTAGGTAGGACAGTAACAAATTAAATTTAGCGTTTGTAGGAATACTAGGATTATTGTGTACAGAACTATTGTACATATCTAGAAAGGTTGGAAACTTAGTGATGTCGCCATGAAATTCGACAATGCGCAGTCTTGGCATTAAAGACGCCATAAAGCGGTCTGGATCAGAAGAATTTGAAATTTGCGTTAAGTTTTGAGGTTGAGGAGCTTCAATTTTCACCTCAAATAGTTGTTTTTGAATTCTTTTAATATCATAGAAGCTGTCGTCAAACTCAGTAAGGCGTTCATTTTCTTCTTCCAGTCTCTCCGGACTTGCCGAATAAGCCTCTATTATTTGATTTTGATAAATAAAAAATGTTTCTTTCATTTCATCAAGGTCGATAAGTCGAACCTGTAAACACGGTTTTTTTGTATCATCCGTTAGGCAAGCATTAGCTAAGTTATGAAGAGTATTAATGCGATTATGTTGCACATTACGGAGTGCTTCTAACTTCTTAAGTTGCGTACTCATTGTGATGTTTTTAAAAAACTCCGTTAACACAGGTGAACGATTAGTTTCCGAAATTTTTAATATTTAAAAATTAAAAGCCTTTAAAAAGAAAAGAAAATAGGCGATAAAAAATGTAAACAAGTCTCATTTACCTCTCTATATCGTTTACAGCGATGTGGTGGAAACTTTTCCTACGTGCAGGTGACGCCAAGCCAAAAAGAGGTAGGAAATGCGCGAAAACAATGCGCGTTCGGTACTTTTTTACTTGTTATTTTTACTGCTAGCACAGCAAAAAGATCAAGGTCATGCGTATTTATTAAAAATTTTATTTTTAACAAAATGCGATTTAGACTTTAATTTTTCCCGGGGTCCTGTTATCAGGCTCGAACCTGGACCAAATGGTGAGGTTAGGCCTTCTGTAGAAAATAAAATATACCGAAGGACCACTCGAGATAGCTCGAGAAAAACGTGGGGGAGTTAAGAGGGACTGTATCTTTCCACAGGGCTCCAACAGGGAAAAAAGAGCCTAAAAACTTAAATACTAAAAATAGCGCAGCAATGAAAAATTATCAAGAAACGACTTACCATTAGATGTCTTTTGTAGCTACTTGGCTGGCCAGCCCGATTATACGCGAAGTACCAGACTCTCCATTGTTCTATAGTTCAAAATGTTCCAAACACTAATATCTAATAAACTAAAGCGTAAAATTAATAGTTTCCACAATTTTAATATAAAATGATAGCGGTGCGGTGACTTTCCTTGCACGTGGCGCGTGGTTGAGTGTTCGCGCAGACCATCGGCGTTTTCGTCTGCTAGGCCGAATTTAGCCGCTTATCTCAAATCCTTCATTGCTGGAAGAAGCGCGCGAAGTTTAAATTTAAAATATGGAAAGATATAGCGTAAAGTAAATCAAAATAATATTCTAAAAACGCTTGTAAGCGTAGAAAATGTAACCCAAAAATATTTAAAAACTAAGAGAGATAGCTTCTCTAATTTTAAGTGAAAATTAGAGAATATAATTATTTACAAAAATAAAAACAAGTTGGGAAACTTGTTCAAAGGTAAACAAAGTATTCGTTGCCTCCTTCTTCTGTCTCTCTTATTTTTACAGCGCCAGGCATCATATGGGGCACCTATTAGGAAAATATTAGATGAGAAATGCGCGATAATATAATTATTTATTATTTATACAAGTTGTTTAAAACGTGATGTTGTAAAAAAAACTGGTTTTAATTTTATCTAGGGTAGGCAACACCTTTCCACCTTCATTGTATGCACGCCACTGATTTGTTGATAAACAATATTTTTTTAAGCACATTTCGACCCGAGGCTACCGTCTGTGACCTTAAAAAACTTAAAAAACTCTTTCTATTTAATATGGAACCTGGTCTTATGCTGATTTCTAACAAAAGCGGTTTTTCTACACCTTTCCATAATCGATGAACAAACAAATCAAATATGATCCAGGGAAATGAAAATTCATTCTTCTAACAAGGCACTAACATTAATTTATACGGAGTACGGAGTGACGTAATGTTCGTCCGGCCCTTCTCTTGATTAATAATAATAGACGAACAAATGCTACAGAATCTGAAAAATGCGGGGCATAATATACTTAAATTTTTAAGGTAACAATGAAACACATGTTTAAAGAGATCAGATTTCTTTGCTGTTTTTGTATACAGGGTGAGTTTTTAAAAACTTACAACGGCTATATTTTTTAAACCAGCTTCCTGGAAAGCTTACAGTAAATGCTAATCATTGGTCATATTTTTTTTTGGAAAATCAAAAACTACCCTTAAATTTCAAAAAATACTGTTTTTTTAAAAAAAATAACATTATTGAGTTTAAAAGGTTTGGATATCAACTTAATAATTTTTTTAATTATTTTTTAATTTCTACACACCACCTCCACCCACCCCTTAAGTCCGACCTCCACTCACTTTAAAATCTTAAGTAGTAACAACCCTAGGCTCCTGTAAAGCTTAGAAAAATGAATGCTAATATAGGCTATAAAAAAATCTAATGTAAAGTGAAAAACAAACCATTTATTGAAAATTAATAAAAATTCTTGATAAATTAGGGTGGTTTTTTACAAAAAAAAGCATATCAAATTTAATAACTTTATTTTAATAATTGTTTAAAATGGCAGCCATTACATTCCAAACAGAAGTATAAACGATTTTCAAATTCTTCCCTTACTTTTTGAAAAATATTTCTTGGAATATTTCTACACGCTTCAATAATTCGTTGCCGTAATTCTTCTAACGAAGCTGATTTATTTTTGTACACTATGGATTTAATGTAACCCCGTAAAAAGAAGTCCATAGGAGTAAGGTCAGGTGATCTTGGTGGACACTCAATTGGACCCCTTCTACCAATCCATTGCCTTGGATAAATTCTATCTAGCCACTGTCTCGCAACAAGAGTATAATGTGGGAGCGCCTCATCCTGCTGAAAGTGTAAATTATCTTCATCTAGATTTAAATTTCCTTGCACATCCCTCTGATTCTCCACTTCATACACAATAGCAGGCTCTATCGAGTTATTAAGCATTTCTGCGTAAGCTTGGTCAGTCAAATTTCCCTCAATGAAAAAAGGGCCTATGATATATTAGGTTTTTGAGTATGCCCTTCTATAACAATATGTGGATTCTCGTCGTCGGTAGTGTGAGAAAATGAATAAATAATTAAAAAAATTATTAAATTGATATCCAAACCTTTTCAACTCAACAATGTTATTTTTTTAAGAAAAAACATATATTTTTATATATAAATTTAGGGGTAGTTTTGATTTTCGAAAAAAAATTTTTTGACCAATGAGTAGCATTTCTTGTATGCTTTCCAGGAAGCTATCACAAGTGGAGTATTGCTATTTAAGATTTTAAAGTTAGTAGGGGTGGTGCTTAAGGAGTGGGTCGGGGTGGTTCGAAAAATATGTCATTTGTATTGCCCCCGACTTTTATAGAAATGGCATTTTTTATTTTTTTCATTCTCTCTTGATTTAAAAAATATAGCCTGTAAGTTTTTAAAAACTCACCCTGTATATTGGAAGCAAAATCGATGAAATATCTAGTTAGTTTTATTTAAGCTCCCTCCAGTTACGTTGTCTAAAGATTTTGAAAAAAATAAAAATCTAGAATTATATATATAAGTAGGTATACTTTCTTGGGAAACCTTGTATAATTTGTTAATGCATTTAATTGCACACAACTCATCAAAAGCAGATCTGAAAACAGATTGGAACCCAATAATGAATTTTATTATTACATATTATTATTATGAATAAAACTGCTAAATCATTTTTACCTTCGTTGGATATGAGGCAGTCTACCTTGTAAAGTGAAATCTTGCGTTGGTAAATCAAAGATATCTTATCTTTTACGTATGTAAAATAATAGAATTTTTTATTCAAATTAGTAGAGTAAATTTGTAAAATAAAGCTGCAAAAAGGGTATATTTTTTTATATTTGGCATAGAAGTACCTAAACCCAAAAGCTAAATTTTCATTCGAGGATCCACAATTTTCCAGCCTCAGAATCCAAGATGGCGGCTACCAAAGTTAAGAAAAAAAATGATTTCCTTGTTTTAAGATAAATTAAATTAATGTTGTTAAATTTACTTTAACTGGGACCTACTCAATTTAAAAATGTAAAAAAAAAATTACATCTGTCACTGCAAAACAAAATGGCGGCTATTTAAAAAAAAAATAGATTTTCATCGATATTTTCTGTATTTTTTGTGCGATATTTACCTTTAATACCTCATATTAAAGCTACAGACCAGCTCTTTAAACATGCTTACAAGAAATGATATGTTTCCTCGCCGACACAAAGATGGCGCTTAATTTGTCAAAAATAAAACAGACCTTTTCAACCTGTAGACCAAATAAAATTCTTCTAAATTTTTTTTTTGATTTTATCAGTCGTAAGCCAGATTGTGCCAAAATTCATAAAAAGTTACAATTTGACATTTAACATTTTAAGATGGCAGCCGAAGTTCAGATAAAAAAGTTATTTTTTTGTTCTTGTTTGACACAACTAGTATTGCCGTGTAATATATCGATTTATACTAAATGGGGGTCGCCGATTTGAAATATTTGATAATAAATGACATATGTCTATTATTATCCAAGATGGCGGCGTTCAAAATATAAATACAACAGTATCTTTTTGGTTTGGTAATTTTTTTTACCAAGATATGTAGTTTTATATTAACATTAATTAGTTTTAAATTGTAATGTACAAAAAAAATTAAATTTATTTATTTTTTAAAGATGGCGGCCGAAAAGGTAAAAAAAACATTTTTGTTTATTTTTTCGAAATTTAACAAAAAAAACAAGACATCTCGTTAAACAAAACACAGATATTTTAAAAATGTCAAAAAAGTTGACATATGTCAGGTGCCGGGTGATTTGAATAAATCTCCGTTAATATTGATCTAACAGTAGCGTTTAAATTAGCAAAGTTAAATAATTTATCATAAATCATCAGAATCTGACGTCAAAAATGACATATGTCACACACTTGTCAAACTATTGACATATGGTGTATTCTTTTAAATAAAACACCCTGTATATAATTTTTTAAATTGATAGGGCTTCTTTTTCTGATTTCAAAAATATAGGGGAGAGTGTTCCACAGTGAAACGTGTTCCACACTGAAACAAATCGATTTTAAAATTCAAATACCGCGCCAATTCAACGTAAGCTGCGCGTCAGACAAGTTCTTGGTTCCCTCTACTTGTCACCTTAACCTTAGTGTGTTTATAACCGCAGTTCCGTTTAAACGAAAAAAAGGCTGTTTTTTGTGGTCCAGAGTAAATTTTAAGTGTGATAGTGTAAACCCCGTAAGTTCACCAATTATATTATTTAAGGTTTGCTAAAAATATTCTCGGTCAAGTTATATATTTGCTTATAATTTACAACATATGTTCTTTTCCCAAATCTTTTAGGTTAGATTTTATTGTTTATTATGTTCTAGAGTGCTCAGTGGTCCACACTGAAACAAGCCTAGGTGGGGCACAGTGAAACTTGTTTCACTGTACCCCATATAACATAACAATATTTTAATTATTTTTTTTTCAGTTGTCCATATAAGTTTAAGATGGCTCGTAACCGTAAGCGAAAGACAGACATTGG
The DNA here is from genome assembly GCA_963576565.1 of Aspidapion aeneum. Classification (NCBI taxonomy): domain Eukaryota; kingdom Metazoa; phylum Arthropoda; class Insecta; order Coleoptera; family Brentidae; genus Aspidapion; species Aspidapion aeneum. The sequence goes on along the minus strand of OY755038.1, from coordinate 182,199,303 downwards.
CACTTTTACTCAAGAGCAGATGAAAGCAGCTGTGCGACTCGTTGTCGAAGAAAATGTGCCTATAAGACGAGCAGCAGAGTTACACAATGTTGCTTATGTTACTTTATTTAGGTAAGAATTAAAATGCAGTTAAGGGAGATGATTCGCTTCTTCGAATCAAAGACCTTAGCTTCCAAAATTGCCACGTGACTATGCAACATTATCGGGTCAAAAAACCATCAGAATTTGCTGAAATTTAGATCGAGGGTACAATTTAGAAAAACCAAGACTTGGTGCGGCGTCCTTTTTTTTCTTTGTCTGTTTTCTCTTTTTAAGAACAAACAAGTAGGTACGCCGAGTCGGGTTTTAGTTTCTATAAAATGTAATGTACAAAATTTTAGCAAATTCTGATGGTTTTTTGACAAAACTCTTAAGCGTTCTCATTTCTTATAGGTACTTTATTTTTAATTTTAGGTACGTGCGCAAAGTTAAAGCAAACCCTGACTCAGACATCGTTTTTCGTCCCAAATATGATGTAAGGCTAATTTTTACACACGATGAAGAGCAAACCTTAGTTGACTATCTTTTAACGTCGGCAAAAATGTGCTATGGACTGACTTCACTAGAATTCCGCAAACTCGCGTATGAATCAGCAATAAAAAATAATAAGGACATACCAAAAAAGTGGAACGAACAAAAAATGGCAGGTAAAGAATGGTACCTTGGTTTTAGGAAGAGGCATCCAGAATTAAGTTGCCGAAAGCCAGAGGCTTGCAGTTTATCTCGAGCTACATCATTTAATCGACACAACGTATCAACTTTTTTCAAAAATCTCGAAACAGTTCTTAAGCGTGAACCTCGTTTCAGTGACGGCAGTAGAATATTTAACTTGGACGAAACGGGAACCACTACAGTGCAAGCTCCTCCCAAAATTCTTGCTAAAAAAGGAATGAAGCAGGTTTCGCAATGTACAAGCGGCGAAAGAGGAGTTCTGGTAACAACTTGCAGCATTATTTGTGCTGGTGGTTATGCCTTACCCCCGGCCATGATATTTCCAAGAGTTCATTTTAAGGACAGAATGATCCAAGATGCTCCATTCGGTACGCTGGGATTAGCTACTCTCTCAGGATGGATGAACAGAGAGCTGTTTCCTCAAGTAATGAAGCATTTTATAAAACATTCTTTTAGTTCTTGTGACAACCCTAGCCTTTTAATCATGGACAATCACGAAAGCCATTTGTCAATGGAAACCTTGGATCTTGCGAAGTCGAATGGGGTCACAATATTGACTCTGCCTCCGCACTGCTCAAACAAACTGCAGCCTTTAGATGTAGCAGTCTTTTCATCATTCAAAGCGCATTATAACAATGCCATGCAAAGCTGGCTTCTTAATCATCCTGGTATTCCTGTAGATATTTATAATATCGGAGGTTTTGTAAAAGTTGCGCACGAGAGGTCGATGACACCTACAAACATTAGCGCAGGATTCAAAAAAACTGGAATCTTGCCTTTTGATCCAGAAATATTTACAGACGATGATTTTCTCATGTCGGCTGTTACTGACAGACCAGAAGTGCACTCGGAGGCAGCAGTTACTCAAGAGTTTGAGCAAGAAATAGAAGACCACCAAGATAACGCGAGAACTGATGAGCCATCCTCGCATAACGAAACTGCAAATAAATCTTCTTTTATTTCCCCACAAATCTTTCGTGGATTTCCAAAGGCACAACCAAGAAAAAATCAAAAATTGAGAAGGCAAGGAAAAACAATTATTGCTACGGACACTCCTGAAAAAGAGGAGTTAGCAAAAAGAGAATTGGGCAAAAAAAAAATAAAAAAAGCAGCGGTTAATAAGGTGAAAAGGAAAATCACAGATCCTGATGATGAGGAAGAACAGGAATGGCAAGAATCATCAAGTGACAGTGAATGGTCCCCTGAAGAGCCAATTCCAGACATTACTGAAGAATTAACCAGGCAACCAACTAAAGATGATTTTGTTTTGGTACAGTTTACAGCCAAGAATTTGGTACACTTTGTTGGCAAAGTAATGAACGTATTAGCAGAAGATGAATTTGAAGTTTCATTTATGAGAAAAAGCTCGAAAATAGTAGGCAAATTCTTGTTTCCCACAAACCCGGATATTTCAGTTGTTCAGCTGGCAGATATTAAAATGATTTTACCTCAACCGATCCTATCTGGTTCGACCACAAGACAAAATTCCTATATCAGTTTTGAGATAAATCTAAGTAGTTTTGATGTTCGCTAAAATATTTTAAGTAGTTTTTTAGGCCTAAGTGAGTAAAATTTTGATAATACTTGGCTTCATTTTGTATTTAACAATATATTTGCATAAAAAGTATGTGTTTCATTGTACCCCACCGATAGTTTCACTGTACCCCATAAGTGGGTTACACTGAAACAAATTGCATGATAATAAATTATGTTAAATAAACACAATTAGTATTAAGCAATTATTGCCAAACTTCTTCCATTATGGCGGCAATATAATATGCTTATTGATGGTAAATATATTTTTAACATAAAACAGATTTTTCTTTAAAAAAAAATTATTCAAAAAAAAATTGATCCACTGTGGAACACTCTCCCCTATAATATGTTGACATTTAGTCCAGCCGTTGTCGAAATATTTGCATTGTAAAAATTATATTCCTTAACAAAATGGCAACATCCTTATTGTTTGTGAAAGGCTTTCGCGGCCATCGTCCATTGGTCTCCATCTCGAGTGGATGGCATCTTCAAGAGATGTTGACTGTTTGTCGGCACCAGTCTTCGAGAAGCCGACAAACAGTCAACATCTCCTGAAGATGCCATCCACTCGAGATGGCGAAAAGTCGAGAACGAATTTCCAACGACGACGGCCGAACAGCCCGAAGGCACACCCACCATCCTTATAGTTTGTTTGGGTTATTAAACTGCAAATATTTCAATAACAGCTGGACTAAATGTCAACATATTATATAGTTTTGAAATCAGAAAAATGAGCCTTATCAACTAAAAAAATTATATACAGGGTATTTCATTTAAAAAAATAAACCATATGTCAAAAGTTTGACAAATGTATGACATATGTCATTTTTGATATCAGATTCTGATAATCTAGGAAGAATTATTTAACTTTGCTTGTATAAACGTTACTGTTAGATCAATATTACCGGGGATAGCTATTAAGTCAAATATGGTCAATTCAATCAAATCACCCGGTACGTGACATATGTCAACTTTTTTGACATTTTTATAATATCTATGTTTTGTTTAACGAGATGTCTTGTATTTTCCAGTCTTTTTTGTTAATTTTCGAAAAAATAAACAAAAATGTATTTTTTTTTTTACTTTTTCGGTCGCCATCTTTAAAAAATAAATAAATTATATTTTTTTTGTACATTATAATTTAAAACTGGTTAAGGGTAACATAAAACTACATTTCTTGGTAAAAAAAAATTACCAAACTAAGAAGATACTGTTATTTATATATTTTGAACGCCGCCATCTTGATTAATAATAGACATGTGTCATTTATTATGAAATATTTAAAATTGGCCACCCCTATTTAGTATAAATCGATATATTACACGGCAACACTAGTTGTGTGTCAAATAAGAACAAAAAAATAACTTTTTTATTTGAACTTCGGCCGCCATCTTAAAATTTTAAATGTCACAATGTAACTTTTTATAAATTTTTACAAAACTTGGCTTACTATTGATAAAATCCAAAAAAAAAATTTCTTTTATTTAGTCTACAGGTATAAAGGTCACGTTTATTTTTGACATATTAAGCGCCATATTTGTGTCGGCTGGGAAACTTATAATTTTTTTGGTAGGTTTAAAGAGCTGGTCAGTGGCGTTAATATGAGGTATTAAACATAAATATCGCGCAAAAATTAAAGAAAATATCGAAGAAAAACCATTTTTTAAAAAAATAGCCGCCATTTTGTTTTAAAGTGACAGGTGTAATTTTTTTTAAATTTTTTGAATGAAGTGGGTCCCACTTAAAGTAAATTTATTAAAATTAATTTAATTTCTCTTAAAACAGGAAATTCATTTTTTTCTTAAATTTGACAGCCGCCATCTTAGATTCTGATGCCGGAAAATAAGGGATCCTCGATTGAAAATTTAGCTTTTGATGTTAGCTACCATCATGCCAAATATAAAAAAATATACCCTTTTTGCAGCTTGTTCTTGAAATACCCTACAAATTTACTCTACTAAATGTAAGTTTGGTTTAAACAAAGTGTATAGTTTTAGAATAGCCAGAGCCAGGGATTGCTTGACCAAAAATACTTCAAATTACTTGGAGTATCCAAATATGTAATAATATACAGGGTGTTCCATTTGAAAAAATGTAAGTTTATGTCATATCTTTATTTTTGAGACACCCTGTATAATAACGCATTTTTTTCTGAATCCCCTTTTTAAATAAAAATCGACGTGTCCGAGCTTTTGTCTAAAAACGTTACGATTTTCTCGGAAATTCGATGTTTCCAGAATTTACGGACACACTGTATGTATTCAGCTGGGATATATAGTACGGATACATTTCCAAACTAGAGAGAATATTGCATTTTTAAATATTTGTTAGAAAACTTGGCTATACTTTGCCTTAATTATTTGTACGGATTAACATTTTGCGTTCTTGACCTATTTTTACATGAAATGTATTTGTCATGATTTTACTTCTTTTTATAGGATTTGGATAATTTTTGTGTTTTATGGTAGTAAAATTTGTGGAATAACTTAATAGCTTTAAAATTTCTATTTATTACATAACAATGTTTTTAACTGTTTGCAAATCAGAATTCAAAAAGCCCGATCTCATTCAATGTCACAGTCTTTAGTTTCTCTTATAACGATGGGGATTGGTACTTAAGTTTTACCAGGATCTACGACTGCTAAATTAAAGTTGTAGTTCATTCCCAAAAGCGGTTTGGGATAATTTGCATCAGCCAATTTTTCGCTGTCCGATTCGCCGCCGTCCGATAATCCGCGGTCCAATTCGCAGCGGTTTATTTGCCGGTGCGGACAATTCGCCAAATGAATTGTATTATTACCACCAGACACTATAAGCCTACTAAGTACTTAGTTGGAAAAAAATATAACGGATCTGATACCTTCCTAGCTAGCCTATTAGCACACTTCAAGTGAATTGCATAATATAGGCTTAGACAATAGTTTTTTGTGAATATCTCAGTCCTTCGAAGTTTTTGGTTATCAAACAAACTATTAAAAAAATGTGGTCTACGAAATTCCGAAAAATGTTAGCATTTAAAAACAAATTTAATTGTCAAAAAACTGTCATTAGAGATATTGGATTCTGACTTGAACATTTTATTAAAATCGGTTCAGCGGTTTAGGAGCTAACGTGTTACGGACAGACTTATACACACACACGCACACAAACAATCATCATGACGATATTTCTAAGATAGGTCAAAATACACCCAAATAACACATTTTCAGCGTTATCTGAAAAAAAAAATTGGTCGATTATAATACCTTCTCAAGCCAATCGTGCGCGGGCTAGGAAGGTAAAAATAAACCAAGTCAAGGTAAAAAATCAGTTAAACAATTTCCAATTTCTTGCGGCAATTTGTCTCCACGGCGAATCGGACGGCGCACAATTGTCTCCTACCTTCCATGTGACATTATTATTGATAGGCCAAATACGGGCCGAGTTGTTTCGAGGAAAATTAGCTTGAACGCACATTTGACGTGTCCTCAGACAAAGCAAAGTGAATGGAAATAGGACTACTTATTTATCTTAGTACAGCAAAAATAAATGTATGGAATTTTTAGCTTTTAGTTCCGGTTATTGTTATTGTAAAAGACAGGGGGTGGTAACTGTTCTGGATGAAATTTATGAAACTATTGCTTTGTTTATTTATTAAAGGGGGCGGGCGAACAGGTGTTGAAATGATATGGAAAAATCTGGAAATGTCGTGAAGAATTCTGAGGTCTGCAAATTTTCACAAAAAGCCCGGAGATGATCTGGGAAAGTCCAGCAAAACTCCGAACAAGTCTGAAAAAATCTGATGGTCTGAAAACCTTTATAAAAATTCTGGAAATATTCTGAAAAGGTCTGGAAATATTAAGAAAAAGAGAGATTTGCAAATGTTTCCAAAACATTTTCAGGCCTTTTCTAAACTATTGTAGACTTTTCCAGACATTTTCAGAACATTTCTAGATTTTTCCAGCACATTCCGGAGTTTTTATGTACATTTGCATGAACCCGGACACTTTCAAAGTTTTCCTTAACATTTTCAGACTTTTTCAAAATATTTTCATATTTTGTATGAATATTTCTAGATTTTCTCAGATTTTTCCTGATCATTTTCAGACTTATCTAGAGATTTCCCAATGTTTCCAAAACATTTCCAGACTATGCAGATTTTTCCAGAAGATTTTTGGATTTTTTTTTGAAAATTCAGACTTTTTACGACTTTTCTAGACTTATATGAAAACAAGCTTAACATGTCATTCATTAACGTTATAAAAAATAACGTTCCTAAAAACGGCGTTCTAATAACGTCATTATCAAATCAAAACAGCAATGTTGTTACGTTATTTTCAAGTGTAAGTAGATTTTTATCAACGACCAAATTGCATTAGCTTTGCGCCTTTTCTACACTAATTCTAAAACGCTACCAAATATTTCTGAGATTTTACTAGAAGTAGAGTCATCACTTCGACGGAATTTATCCGGGAGTGCTTTGGCCTCAAAACTCCAAAAACCAGTTAAGAAACTGATCCTTGATCCTTCTTGATCACGACGCATTAGTTATTAGCCTGATAACTGATAAGACACATTAACATTGTGTGACAGTGTTTATTGTTGAAAAATCTTATTTAGCTTTTAAAGAAAACATAATGTTTGTATAGCCTGTATAGAGATATAGAGAAAGAACCTGACAAAATAAGACGCAAAAAGTTAATAGGTTTGAGAAGTCTTATACTGGTGGCGTTTTAGATCATAATATTGTGGAGGGCTTTTCAAGTAGGAATTTAGCATATGAAAATAACGTGGGTCAAAAATGAGGGTTTGAGGTTTTTTTCTGGTAAAAAATGCCAATTTTTATTCACGTTGATTTAACGTTAATGTGATTTTTGTGCTAGGTATGTGGGAATGTTTTTCCTGTACCACAGTGTAGGTAGGTATATTACATCGTCCCTGTACGCTTGTTGAACTTCAAAAGTTGTATACGGGAAGTTAATCAAAATTTTGGAGCTTTTCAGTTCAATTTATTATCACAGTATTGTTGCGATCATCTACCTATATATTTAGATAAAATAACACACACCTGCATATGGGGAAGGATTTGTTTAGTTTGGTTGAGTCAGGTTAGGTTTGGATTGGTTTGGTTTGGTTATGTTTATTTTAGTTTGGTTCAATTTAAAACACAAAGTAAATTTTACTTACTTTTTGTAGAATCATCTATTAAGAATAAAGTTTTGGCAACTTTTGCTTAATTTTAATTACCGTCTAAAATAGCAGGAGCCTTAACATTCTACTTGCGAAGCAATATACCTTTGACATTAATCGGTAATACCTTTTTAGGGATGCAATTTGCATTGAGTCCTTTTCTTGATATCTCATCTAAGATGAAACTTTACCCACATTTAACTGATGTGGTGGTTTCCTTGGATTCAGTCCAGCATACAACCATGGGCGTACGAATTTCGAAACTTAGGAGGGGGAAGAGGAAACTAAAAAACGACATACATAGATACTATTTTTTTAAATCACAATCTATTACAGTTAAACAACAAAGTAAAAACTTACTTGATGGTAAAATGAAACTAGTCTAGGATCTTCAGCAAATCTGCTTAAAACATCTTCTTCTACTTGATTACATTTTTATCAAACTAATCTTTGGTATACAAACAGTAATATATCCTCTAAAAAGATCGTTTTACGGTACTACATGGCAATGCTGGGAAAATATGTAGAGCAGTTTTTGCTGGTGGACAAAAAAATCAGCTTGCTTTTCAACTTCTGCTACTTCCAAACTTTTTAACTTTTTATGATTTTTTTCATCTTTCCCAAGTTGTACCAGAATTCATTTTCATCAAAAAATTGTAAAATTCTGAAAATTATTTAATGTGCATCTTAAATCTACTGGATGACACATCCAGCATAACCAACGGATGTAGGACTAATAATTCGAAAACTGGTAGGTTTTCGTCGTAAGCTCCAAATATTTTTTCCAGTACTCTGGTGGGCTATTTGCTGGAACGTGCAAACGATTTTGCTGTCGCCCAACTATCCTTGGCATCTGTAACTCTTTTCCAAGGTTTTCGGCATGTGTCCTGGCTCCAGCTAAGATAGTGTTCATGACTTCAGATTGCAAGATATTGGCCACAGGTTCCAAAAGTGCAGAACACTTTGCTCTCAGACACAGGGAATAATAAATGCCGGCCTTATTACAGCGCTGTAAAGCTAAAATTTTCTAGTTGCAATATTGCCTTCTTTTGATAGTTTTTGAAGGCCTTCAAAATACAGCAATACTTTTATACTTTTAGGACCATCGTGTCTAACAAAAGATAAAGAAGAGCAATATTTGGACAGTACTTTCTTCGTAAAACTAATTCACGGAAAGAACGAATTATATCCTTTACAGTATACAGGGTGACTGGTAAGTAGACGTATTCCTTTAAGGAGGTAAAAGTAGAGACTATTTGCTACCGAATAAACAATATTCTCCTATATACCCTTCTTAACGGTTTTCGAGGGATTCAATTTTTTTTATAATTTAAAAAATTTAATGCTTTGCGGAACAAATATTTAAAATTAAGGAAAATAATAAGAGCTTTTTCAAATGTCGCTTTTTAAATTATAAGCTAACACACTAACACAAATATCAGCATTGAAAATTATTGAAACACTAATGTTAACTGTTAAATTATTTCGGTTTAAACTTTACTTTTCTTCTCAAGTTTCTGACTAATGATTCCTTTATGCTTAAAAATGTCAAAAATTGAATATCTCGAAAACCGTTAAGAATGGTATGGAGGAGAATAATGTTTATTCGATAGCATATAGGCTCTACTTTCATCTCCTCAAAGGAATACGTCTACTTACCAGTCACCCTGTATATTGTTAGGAATAAGTATATCTATTGGATAATATTATCATAACAAAAACATTTAATGTAAAAAAGCCAAGTAGGCAAAAGTGGTATTCCGTAAAAATAATTGAGATAAAAGTAAATTCAACTTCTCCAATACAAATTTCAAAATGAACGGTTCTTACTAGTTTGGAAATGTTTGATGAGGAGGGATTGTTAACTCTATCAAGATCTACGACCGTGGAAAGTTTGACTTGTGTAGCCCATTCCAAAGTAGAGTTTTAGATATATCAATTATGCAGTTTCCTCACGAACTTGGCGGGCCACGGTCGTGCCCCCAGATATAGATAGGAATAAGTTTATAGTGCCAACTTGATTCATTGATTGTTTTGTTTGTATATAAGAAATTAATTAATCATTTGAAACATTTACGGGGGCAAATGCCCCTCCCTGCCCCTCGCTGCGTACGCTCATGTATACAGCCTTAGATTTAGTATACATTTTAAGCAAATAAAACGACATTCTGATTATTAGGCGGCATACACGATTGACATTGATGACAACAATGGTCTATTAATATGGTATTTTAGTTCAAAAGGTTATAATAGGTTTGATCGAAAGATATCGGTTTCTGATGATAATAATATACCTTGAAAATGTCAACAATGCTTTTTGTTTGCCAATAATAAAAAAATATTTGAAAGGTCTTAGCTCATTATATTGTACTTATTTTCGTTTATGTCCGCAAAATAAATACATCAAAAGTATGGGCTACCGACTACGCTAACCTATTACTTTTTATTTATCCTTCGACAAAAAACCGCTATTCCCAGTATATTCATAAATAAAAAAAAGGCTTTTTAGGCTGATTCCGTAGTATACAGGGTATAAAATATTGTAATTGTCACACTTACAGAACAGCCGAGCTTGTGCAGTTATAACAAAATGTGGATTTAAGGTTCCTAAGGGGTCTAGTACTATTTGGCCTACTCGACTCGACCGATTCAGCACAGTCAACTCAACAAAAGGTTCTTTTAACCGAACTGAACCCCAATCTTTCTAAAATATAATTCGTAAAATCCCAATTTATATGTTCTGCTGCCTGCGTGGAAGCAAGTAATTGTCTCATCCTCACATATATTTTCTCTCGGAATCCTAGAGAATGTGAAAGCTAACCGTTCTCAATTGATCGCCAACTTGTAGGTTTCAGACTTTTTAGGACCCCTAGAAAGAGGCCAGGAGAGTATGTTTTTAAATTTCTATATATATACAGGGTGTCCCAAAATCCCGAGTTTACCCAAATATGTTCTGAACTATTGAAGACAACTGAACCATGTTTGGCAGAGATCGATAACATCAAGAAAACTATTATATGAAGGGCTATATTAAGGCGCCGCCAACTTAATATATTTAAATTTAAACATTTATCGACTGATACTTAATTTTAAAGCCCTTTGAAAAACTAACATTTTGACATAGCTACAATTTTCTGCGTCAAATCTGTCAAAAGCAATAGACCGTCAAAGCTAATATTTTCAGTTTTTGTAAAAATTAAGAAGTTTCTTGTTTTTACACAGAAACCCTATTGAGTGATATCTTGTTCGCAAGGTCTTTCAAAAAAGAACATTTAAGCGTATCTGTCTCTGGGCTATGTCAAACATGTCAAAATCTATCGACTGTTACACTTATTATTTTACAATTCTTGACAAATTTCAAAAGTTTTGTCTAATCACAGCTTGTTCAAAAAGTCTTTCAAAAACTACAATGTTGACGGAACTTTTACTTATTTACATCAAACATAATTCGTCCCTAATTTTACAAATGGGTTTATATGAAAAAATAAAGTTCATGTAATGCGCCAGTTTGATATTTTACTGAAACCAAGTTACCAATATACGCCCGAGGTTATATTTCTCATATCACTGATATATCTTAGAACTACATAATATACGCCACATTTTGAGTTGAAAGAGCAACACATTTTATTCAAAAAAAAAACCGATAACAATGATTTTGATAAATTTAATATTTTATGATACGCCCTTTTGTAAAATTAGGGATTATTTTCTTAAGCACCACGATGAAGATAAAGTCAAAATTATTTTTTTTATGGACGAACAAGATGTTATAGGGAAAAAAACGAAATTTCAACAATGTTGTTGTGTCCCATAAAAAATAATTTCAACTAATCTTCATTATCAAAAATGGTAAAATAATAAGTTTGGCATAGATTTTGACATTTTTGACATGACAAGGGGCAGTTACGTTGACTTTTCAAAGACCTTTCAAAAAATATATCACACAATAGGGTTTTTGTTTGAAAACAACAAACTTGTTAACTTTGACAAAAACTGAGTCGGCCTGCGCCGAATCGCTTGCGACGAGTTGAAACCTGGCGCCGAGTCGGCCGCACTAAAGCGAATAGTAACCTCTCACTTCATAAGCATGTATAACTCGAACATGATGTATTTCAGTGTATAAACGCAAATACACTACCGGCCAAAATTAGAGAAACCACCTAAAATTGTATACCGCGTAAACAAGTCCATATCTAGGGGTCTTAATTTCCATAAGAGGATAAAAACAGATAAAGTAGACCATGTATTAATGAGAGACCGCGAAACGCCCGATTCCCGTCGAAAGCGTTTCAGCGTTGCCAAAAATAACCTTGATAAATAAATTACATTCGCAAGTGGTCCGTTACCTACGAAGCTCGTAGGTAGTGTGTGGTCGCAGTCGTCAAAGGGCGGACAAACTTCAAACATTTGTTTAGGGTGAGAGTTATTACATAACTTGATTTTTAGACTATTAAACGTGAAAAATTTATTTTTTACTTTTATTAAATGTGAGTTTTTAGTTTTGCTCTAGAACGACAAAAAATTCCTAAGTATAAGGTGTCTGTTTTCCGGTTTTCCTCCAATATTTTCTGAAAATTTTATTTTCAACGCATTTACTTAAGAAAGGTCTGCTTCTGTTTTCAACCATTTGTTGCTTAAGAGGGACTACTACTCATAATTTTGATATTTGTTTGAGGCTTCATACAATCTCTGCCGCCCCTCCTAGGGTCTCGCCACCCTTTTATGTCCCCTATCCACCCTGCGCCACTGTGGTCCCACGGTCATTAAATAAACCGGTTGTCTGGTAACTCGGTGTCATGACGGCCGTGACGTCAGAGCTACGTCACAGTTTTCCTAGGAAACAGCAGCCAAACGCTGTTTATAGCGTAATTTCGTCTTTTGCCAGGAAATTTTGTACATTTTAGGTCTTGTCGTCTTGTAAGTCGTGTTTATAGCTGTTCCATGCTTGCTATAAATGTTTTAAAGACTAACTAAAAGATATTTTAGAAAAAGATGGTTTAGTTTATATTGCAGGATTTTAGCACGAAAGCATCACAATGAGCTCCCTTAAGATGCATTCATATGTCATGCCATCTTGGGTGCAAAGCCTTTCTTTTGAAGGCTTTACTGAGCCTTTACCGTCATGGAAAGAAAATGTAAACAAAATGGACAAATGGTTCATAAAATTGCATGGTGCAAATTTTAAATTTAAAAGAAATATTTCTATTCCATATAAATTAGTACATTTATTTGTAAAACAAAGAGTGATGATAAGAATCAAATTAATAAATACCAAAAAGCAAAATGCCACAATGAAACGAAAGCTTGATGATATAGGAACTGATGAGAGTCGAAAAACAGTAAAAAAGATAAAGAAAATTATTTTGTAACATTTAGGGGGGCAAGTATTCTATAATTATATAGGTATAGTTTTTTGTTACTTGCAATATGATTGTAAAATAAAACTGATGACGACCAGTCTTAAATTATATACTGGGTGTTTCAAGTTAAAAGTCCACCATTGCTAACTTTGTTATTATTAAAAATAGAAAAAAATTTTAATTGGCAAAGTGGTAGAATTTTTGAAAATTATAAAATGCAGGATGTTAACATTAAAATTGGTTTTATGTTTTTTGAAAAAAACTCGGAAACTCAATGTTCGATTTTTTTATTTGAGCATCTTAAAGAGCATCAAAAATTCTACTAGTTTGCCAATTTAAACTTTTTTATATCTTTAATAATAAAAAAGTTAGCAATGGTGGACACTCAACTTCGAACACTCTGTATAATGCTCAAGCAGAAGGGAAGGAATATTAGCGTTACAACCAATGTATTTTGTTATAATTTTTCTTGAAATGTGGGGGGGGGATCAAAAATCCTGAATCTTTGCGTTATGTAAATGAATGTTCCCTAATACCCTGTTTCCACCAATGCATGCCCACCCCGATTCAAAAAACGCATCACGTGATGGGCCATGGATTAGCACCGGTTTTAAATGCAGCGTCACCTGATGCATTTTTTGAATCGGGGTGGGCATGCATTGGTGGACTTACTGCCATTGACTTAAAGTTATTTCAAGTTCCTTTCCTTTAATTTTTTTGATAAATATTCTCAAAAAAAAACTCATTTTAATTACCTCCTATCCACAAAAAAAATCAATATGAACAAGAGACTCGAATTAACTTAGGAAAAGTATTTATAATCGTGTCCTGAATCTGATATTTACAAAACTGTTGGAATTTTTATCATAAATTTTTAAATTATTTAATTTTTTAATAAATTTTGGTATTTTTGCGGCATCTATCTTTATTTCTCTCATAATATAACGTATATGTCTCTCTTTATTGATCGTGGAGCAGGCATATTGCCGCGTCATAGGCTGCCGAGTTCTTATTGGCTGGGAGTTACCAGACAACCGGTTTATTTACGGGCCGTGCTGTGGTCCATCATTACCTTTTTTTTTATTGTTGGACTAAAAACGCATTACAAAAGATAAAATTACATAATAGATAGCTTACCTGTAGATTGGTAAGTTATCCTTCAAACAAAATTGACTTTAGGGTAAATCCATATCAAATCAACCAGTCAATTGTTTCGACCATCTCCGATTTTGATGATTTTTGGTACACTTATTTTCCTTATAAAAAAACTTAAAAATTTAAAATTTTAGATTTTTTGACTTAGTAGTTTCTGTGTTATGAAGTTTTGAAAATTGAAAAAATGGTCAATTTGGCTCTTACAAGCACTTACGTAAACAGCAATATCTTGAAAACTACTAAATGTAGAGAAAAGTGTGATCGCTTAATTTAAAGGTAATTATAAGGCCTTTCCAACGACGTATCACTCGGCACTTTTTTATTAAAAAAAAATCGAAATTTTTGAAAAAAAATAAATTTTTCAAATTTCTAAAAAACATTATTTTTGATTTTTTATATTTTTTAATATTTTTTACCTTATTGTATTCCCACCATATATTTAAAATTTTAGGATGAAGAAATGATGGGTTCCTGTTAGAAAAATAATAACAATAAAATCCTGCATAAAAAATTATATGCATTATTGACCATGCCATAGCCAGTGCATTCATAATTAAAATAAGAAGCAGCTTTTATTGTTTTTTTTTTACATTTCGAACAATTTTCCAGATTTCCCCTCACTTTTTGCATAAAATTCACATAAGTTCCCCCCTTGCTGACCTCCCCCCTTTCTAGGTGATGTTATTTTACCCTTAACTTCTTTTAATACACTAGAAAACAAGTTGTGTCATGTTAAATTCATGCCGTCTCATTACAGAAACTTGTTTAATCCTGAAAGTTTTGTAGAAAGGATTTGTTCAAATGAAATAAGTTGTTCCTGTTAAAAATGCATCTTATTTCTGATTAGTCGCCCCACCAACCTAGATAGTCCCAAGAAATTTCTCGTTCAAACGTATCATAGTCTTTCTTAGCCCTTTATTATTTGGTCAGCCCTGCTGTTTGATTTACCCTCAAATTGGCACAAAATAAGCAAAAACAGTGGAACAAATTTTTTGTTGATTGTTGTAATCCATAAAAATCAGAACAATCAAATCCTGCATCCTGGAAAATTACGAAATGTGAAAAAGTTGATGTGTTCTTTCAAAGGTGTTTAGACTAAAGTCACTCATCGTCAAGCAAGAAAGCTTGCTTGACGATGAGTGACCATAGTTTAGACAGGAATGAAAATCTGTGAAAGTTGACGAATTAAATTTTCAAAAGAACCAGAAATAGAAGCAGGGTAAGTGCCGGATTATTTTTGAAATATCAGCGTATCTGTATGATTTTTTATTTCACCATATCATATGGTATGATGGACTATTGAAATCTTGATTTTTTGACTTTTTAAATTTAATAAAATTAATTATTAAGGTCCTAAAACATCTAAATCAATATTAAAAAAAGTCTCTCTGTCTGTCGTCTATCGTCTGACGATCTGTTTGTATACAAAATAACTCGAACACGCCTAATGTTTGGAACTGACTTTTTTACAATTTTTAATTTTGTTTTTGATGAATTTTCCGGTTTGCTTAGCACAAATCGGGTCGAAGTGTAAAATTTTGTTTTCTTTGCAAATTAGCAATATAGTAGGAATTTCGCGTCATTGTCATTGGTCAGAGTTAAAATGACGCGCAAGCCCAAGTGGGGGGAAATTAATCCTCTACATTCTATCCAACGGTCGAAGTGTGTGCACACAAAAATTGGGAAGAAAAAACGTGGCTGAACAGGGTAAGTCGTGTCAATTCTGACCATTGTCGTTAATTTTATTCATTGTTTAAATTATTTTGAAAACATTGAGGCTCAACCATTTGGACCTTAGAGCCGTATATGTGGAAAGCTCATTGGAAATACAGTCAAAAACCTTTTTTTGTGGGATTAATTGGTAGGGAAACTCATAAAATAAAATTTTGGGGGTTTTGTTTCTCATTAATTTGGTATATTGATCAAATATTTGTGTTTAGTAGAAACAAAACTGTGCATTTTATACGTCTTTCCTATTTAATCTTTTTGTCGACATTTTTTGTCAATGATTTTTTGCGACTTTCAGCCTTGATAACGTTTTTTTTTTGCGCACCCGGTCATTTGGTTGGGTAGGAAGTTAGCCACTTTTGTGATTTGACCTTGTGGCGGCATTTCAGATTTCAAGAATAGGTGCCCATTTTTTGTCATCAGCTGATTTATTTGGACATAACCTCACATTTTAGAGCGCATTTTAACCTCGCATTTTGCATTTTGTGCATTTGTTTGTTTTTGGAAATTCGAGTTTTATTTTGATATTTTCGTGATTTTTTGCAAAAGAAATGGCCGGTACTAAATCGAAAGTGCGTCGCCAACGTGAGATGCTGTATAAGCGCGTAGAAGCAATTCATACTGCGGCGCAAAAGGCGCTGCAAGATGAAAACTCGGTCGATGAATTCTTTGCGAGATATGAGGACCTGGCCTCTCAGGCAGACGCGTATGAATCATGTCATTGGGAATATCTTGGTTTGTGTACCAACGAGGAGGCAGATATTGAGGAGGATGAATTATGTAAGTTTGATAATTTAGTCTATTCAATTAAAAGTACTTTTCAACAATTGCAACCTAAACTTGTGCCGCTTAGCCCCACTTCTAAACCAAACTTATTGAACAGTTCTTGTTGTGGAGGTACTTTTCATCGTCAGGTAGAAGTACAGCGAGTAGATATCCCAAAATTTGATGGTGATATTAGGCAGTGGCCAATGTTCATTGACATATTTAACGCTTTAATACATAATAGTGATGGATATCACACATTAGAGAAATTTCAGATTTTAGCTTCTTCATTGATAGGTGAAGCGCGGAGTGTTTTGAATAATTTTTTGATGCTAGAGGAAAACTATCAGACAGTGTATGATACTTTGATTTCTCGATATCAAAATAGCCGTTTGCTTTTGAATACATATTGGAGCGCAATATACAATGCTCCATTGATTAAAAATAAGGTTTTAAGTGAAGTTAAAAATTTATTAACAATTTTTAATGAAAATGTATCTGCATTAGAACGCGTACAGGGTCAAGTAGATATGTGTCATTTTACAAAGTTTAATTTGTTGTTTCAAAAATTAAGTCCTCAACTTAAGAAGAGAGATTTGAAATGTCATTTAGTGAAAGAAGGGGTATCAGTGTTCCTACTTTTAATGACCTTAACTCGTTTTTAGAAAAAAATTGCAGAGCTTTAGAAAATACCTCACTTTTAAATATTAGCGAGCCTCCAAAAAAGGTAATTGAATTTCAAAAGAAACGCAGCATGTTATCACAAACTTCTACTAGTAAAAATCGAGAAGCTAATAATTCGGAAAAATTAAATGGGTGCTTGTGTTGTAGACAAAATGATTCTCATAGTTTGTTGAAGTGTGACAAGTTTCTACAGTGGGAGGTTCGGGGTAGGCATGCCTTTGTGAAGAGAAATAGACTTTGTTACAATTGCCTTTCACAAAGACATGGGGTAAGTCAATGCCCTGAAAAGCAAGGCTGTGGTGTGTGTGCCAAGTTTCATAGTACGGCTCTGCACTTTCCTAATAATGTAGAAAATAATGAGAGTGTGAGTGACATTGTTCCGTTGAAATCTAATTTTACTAGTACATCACCGATATCTCAAACTGTTTTATTTGCTACTGCTCAAGTTTCTCTTTGGTGTGAAGATGGTAGCTTGAAAACTTGTCGTGCAGTGTTGGACAGTGCAAGTGAAGCGAGCTTTATAACCTCAGAGTGTGTGTCTCGCTTAGGTTTCTCGACTACTCCTTGTGTCGTTCCAGTACAAGGTATTGACAATATGAAGACGTCTTCATCCCTTGGAACTGCCAAGTTTTGCATATCTCCTTTCCAGAAAAGTAGTCCATGTTTTAGTGTGAATGCTGTTGTGATTCCTAGTATTTGTGGTTTGACTCCTTCAGTAAAGGTGGATGCTACAAACTGGAAACATTTGAAGGATCTGAAATTGGCTGATCCGGAGTATTGTAAACCTCGGGAGGCAGACATCCTCTTGGGTGCAGATATATTTTGCCAAGTATTGTTGGATGGTATCCAAAAGGGTGAAAATGGTGGACCATGTGCGATCAATACTGTATTTGGATATGTATTGTTGGGTGGGGTGAAGGAAAGTAAAGATCAAGTTGTTAGTTGTTGTACATCTTTTGCTCCCTTAAATGATACCTTGAAAAGCTTTTGGGAACTTGAAAATATTCCTGAAAAAATTCCCTCTTCCATTGACGATGAAAAATGTGAGAAATTCTTTGTTGACACTTTTTCCCGTGATTTGAATGGAAGGTATTGTATGCGCTTACCGTTTAAGGAAGATCCGAGTGTGTTAGGAGACTCCTATAACCAAGCTTTAAGGCGTTTTAAATTGTTAGAAATTCGTCTTCTTAGGAAAATCAAGTTACATAAATCTTATGTTGAATTTTTGAGTGATTATTCGTGAAGGGTATTTTATCCCTCACCATTGTGTGGTCAAAAGGGACAGTGAAAACATACGTGTGGTCTTTGATGCCTCGTCCAAAACATCGAATTCCAACAGTCTAAATGACATATTGTATGTTGGACCGAAGTTGCAAAGTGACATCTCATCGTTGTTGTTTTCGTTTCGTCAGTACAGCATTGTTTTTTTGGCAGATAAACGTCAAATGTATAGACAAATATTGGTAGCTTCTCCTGATGTGGTTTATCAAAAGATTTTGTGGAGATTTGATAGTTCTGAACCTATTCAAGAATATTGTTTAAACACAGTAACATATGGTGTTACTAGCAGTCCCTATCTATCAATTCGTTGTTTGTTACAATTGGTAGAGGATCATGGTAAAGAATACCCTCTTGCTTGTGATATTTTGAGGCACGGGACATATGTTGACGACTGTGTGGGAACCGCTCACACTCTTGCTGAAGCTTTGGAGAAACAAAAACAGCTAATTTCGTTGTTGCAGTGTGGTTGCTTCGAACTCAGGAAGTGGGCAAGTAATCGGTCAGAGTTATTGCTATCAGTACCTGAGGGTCATCAACAGCCTATTGTTTTTTCTGAAAAGGAGTCACAGAACTTGAAAGTATTGGGTTTGCAGTGGAACCCCTCGCTTGACTATTTTTCTTACAGTGTTAAACCCATCGAGAGAGCTTGCACCAAAAGAAATATTTTGAGTGAAATTGCGCGGTTATATGATCCCTTAGGATTTGTCACTCCAGTTGTTCTTGTTGCAAAATTGTTGATGCAACAAATGTGGCGAGATGGCATTTTATGGGATGACCGTCCGTCTGAGGAAATTGTCTTAAAATGGCAAACTTATCTTGAGCAACTTCCGGCTTTGGCATCCATAGAAATTCCTAGATATATTGTTAGGTCAAACGCTGTTCTTACTGAATTGCATGCTTTTAGTGATGCGTCCACTGTGGCATATGGTACATGCATTTATTTAAAGCAAATTGACAAAGATGGAAATGTGTATGTCTCACTTTTATGTGGCAAAAGGCAAGGTTGCACCCCTTAAGAATGTGTCTTTGCCCAGGCTAGAATTGATTGCTGCTTGTTTGTTAGCAGAACTTGTGAGTTTTGCCCTTGAAAATCTGAAAAGCATTAAAATTGATAGGATTTGTGCATGGACTGATTCCACAATTACATTGTATTGGATTCGTTCTTCTCCGCAACGTTGGAAATGTTTTGTGGCCAACCGTGTGGCTCAGATACAAGAGAAACTTTCACCTGAATGTTGGCATCATGTTAAGGGTATTGTGAACCCTGCTGACTGTGCTAGTCGTGGTGTTTTTCCGCAAGAGATTGTCTCACATCCATTATGGTGGGCAGGGCCTCCATGGCTCAAAAATTGTGAGTTAAGATCTCATGTTGAGGATTGTGATATAGAAACATCCGAAGCTGTGATTTGTGAAGAAAAGAAAACCGTCTTATTTGCTAGATTGATTTCTCATCCGTTTTTGGACTTACTTGTAAAGTTTTCATGTTTTAGAAAGATTCAAAAACTTGTGGCAATTTGTCTTCGTTTTATAACAAATTGTAAACTTCCTAAAGAAACAAGAAATTTTGATTGCCTTACTCAGATTGAACTTTATCAGGCTTTAGTTGTGCTAGTCAAATTTGTTCAAAGAGTTGAGTTTTTTGAGGATTTGTGTAGAATCGAAAAACAACAAGTATGCTCCAAACCTCTTAGAAAGTTGTGTTGCTTTATAGACAAGGATGGAGTTATCAGAGTGGGCGGTAGATTGCGTCATGCTGATGTTTCCTTTGATTACAAGCATCCGATACTGTTGCCTCGCAACCATAGACTCACAGAGTTAATTATTGAGTGTTTCCACAAAGAAAACTGTCATCCAGGACCTCGTAGTTTGCAATATTTGCTAATGCAGCAATTTTGGATTTTGTCAGTTCGTAGGGCAATCCATCATGTTTTATCGAAATGTATTCGCTGTTTTCGAACAAATCCAACTACATTGAGTCCTTTGATGTCTGATTTGCCTGCGGCGAGAGTGTCCGATGTTAAGGCTTTTCGACATACAGGCCTTGATTTTGCGGGTCCTGTGCAAATGACTCTAGAAAAACGCAGAGGTGTGGCGGCGCAGAAAGCCTATATTTGTTTGTTTATTTGTCTTCCTACGCGTGCCCTACACCTTGAGATGGTGTCTGACATGTCCACTGACGCGTGTTTAGCTGCTTTGCGCAGGTTTATTGGTCGTAGAGGTAGTTGTACTGACTTGTACAGCGACCAAGGTTCCAATTTTGTGGGCGTTAACAATCAGCTGTTAACATTTTGTCAGGCGTCGGCAGACGTCATTGGGATAAAATGGCATTTTAATCCCCCTGCCGCTCCACATTTTGGTGGTTCCTGGGAGTCGGGGGTCAAATCGGTGAAGACTCACCTGAAGCGTGTGGTCGGTGATCAGGTACTCACCTATGAAGAATGGCAAACCATTCTTATTCAGATTGAGGCGTTACTCAATTCACGTCCTCTTTCTAGCATGAGTCCTGACCCGCATGACTTATTGAGTTTAACACCAGCACACTTCTTAACTTTGGAGCCAATAACTGCACCTCCGGATGCGGATTTGGATAGTATTAATCCATCACGATTGAGTAGGTGGCAGCTTCTGCAACAGATGCACCAGCATTTCTGGAAGCAGTGGCATGTAGAGTATCTTAATAGTCTTCAACAGAGAAGTAAGTGGACTAGTGGCGGTACTTCACCGGAAGTAGGTGCTTTGGTTGTTATTAGAGAGGAGAACACCCCTTCTCTAACGTGGCTATTAGGGCGGATTATTAAACCATATCCAGGTTCAGATAATGTGCCACGTGTTGCCAGGGTTCGATTAGCAAAGGGAGAGATGGATCGACCATTAGTGAAGCTTTGCGTCTTACCCAACCAATAGGACACATCGTAATAGAGCTTTGTGTTTTGTATATATTATTGTGTTTGTCAAAGAGGTTAAATAGGAAAAGCCTCATTGGGTAAAAATTATTAGTTATTTTTAAGTAGGCGGTGTTTGGAACTGACCCTTTTTAGAATTTTTATTTTTGTTTTTGATGAATTTTCCGGTTTGCTTAGCACAAATCGGGTCGAAGTGTAAAATTTTGTTTTGTTTGCAAATTAGCAATATAGTAGGAATTTCGCGTCATTGTCATTGGTCAGAGTTAAAATGACGCGCAAGCCCAAGTGGGGGGAAATTAATCCTCTACATTCTATCCAACGGTCGAAGTGTGTGCACACAAAAATTGGGGAGAAAAAACGTCGCTGAACAGGGTAAGTCGTGTCAATTCTGACCATTGTCGTTAATTTTATTCATTGTTTAAATTATTTTGAATTTTGAAAACATTGAGGCTCAACCACCTAAACCGATTTCAAACAAAATAAAGTAATAACAAATACTTTCTCGCTCAGCCCTGAAGAACAGGTTCAGCAGCTAAGGTTTTGAAAAGATGCTTTAACAAAAGTGGAGCTACAAAACATTGATTCGGGATTTGCTACCATAAACTATGACAACTTCTGGTGGTTGGGGTGTATTATAGGAAAAAAATATGGAAAGTGGAGTGGAAAGTTTTTGTTACCCCAAATCCAAGGCTGACATATTAGTAGAACCAAGTTCAATACTAAGAAAAGTTAACCCAAATACTGTAACGTGTAGAACATACACACTGTCTGCTGAAGAAATGTTTGATTCTTCAAACATTCTGGAAATAAGGTTAAAACATTAAATATTACACATATAAGGATTTTTTTTAATTAAGTTAATTTAGCTGTTTAGTATTTTATTTTTCAATATTACTTATCCTGTTTCTTAACTCTGAGGTCGCTGGACTAACATATATAAGATTTCTCATTCAAATTGTGTATTTTTTCCATGTAATAAAAGTTTCATTTTGTTTTTAACTCAGAACCCGTTATTTCTCCATCCTAAAATTTGGAATATATTTTGGGAATCCCTTAAAGAAAAAAATATCAAAAAAGAAAAAAAATCAAAAATATTGTTTTTAAAAAATTTAAAAAAACATTTTTTTTCAAAAATTTTAAATTTTTTTAAATAAAAAAGTATGCTTTGTGATACATCGTTAAAAAGGTATTTGAAGTACCTTTAAATTGAGGCATCACACTTGTCTCTAGGTTCAGCAGTTTTCAAGATATTAGTATTTTTGTTAGTGCCTGTAAGAGCCAAATGTACCATTTTTTGAATTTTCAACAATTCATAATACAGAAACTACTAAGTCAAAAAATCTAAAATTTTAAATTTTTAAGTTTTTTTATAAGGAAAAATAAGTGTACCAAAAATCATCAAAATCGGAGATGGTCAAAACGAAAATCACCATCTTCGTGGTTGATTTGAATGGATTTACCCTTTAGTGAATGTAAAACGAAAATCCATAACCAGAATAACACTTTAAAATACTGCTTGTTTGTAAAAGTAAGTGAATTATTTACTTTTAGGAACCAGCACAATTTCAATATATTATTCTGGTTGTGTATCACCCCGGCACTTACATAAAACTGACTAAATTGACCAATAGCGAATTGAGTAGTGGCTTATACTGATATTTTGGGAAAACGGGCAACGATGGTTTTACGCTTTTCTGCTTTCTCATGCATTTCTTATGGCTCATACAAAAATCCTAGCCCTAGATAGAAGGCTGGCCACGCTGTATAAATCTGACCTGTATCAACTATCAAAGAACAAGTGGTACATAAAAACTTTAATCTAGTTCGCAGCTTACGTGTTTAGGTGATTTTCGATACAAAATGATTTAGTCCTTTTTTGTAAATTAAAAAAAACATCTAAAGTTTTTTTTGTAATTTTAGGCAAAAAAGGTAAGTACGAGCTTTAGGTATATGTTTCTTTCAAACTGTATCATTGTGTGGCACTTGCTGTTTTGAACTAATGTGGCTAAGGAGTTTTGATGATATGGGGTTGAAGTATTATCAGGTAAGGGGTTTAAGGTGTAACGACATTTTTAAGTTATGGGGATGGAGTACCGTAGAACGAGGTTACTTTGCTCCACTTTTTTTAGTTAATTAGAAAAATTCAAAGAAATAATCAAAACTTATACCATAAAAAATGTTTTTTTGGATTTAATGAAAAACAGTATAGGTAATTAACAAAAGACATTTTTATTACAAAATACTTAGTATTATAAATATGATGATAACTTGAAAAGTGGAGCAAAGTTTCCCATAGTCCGAGGTTACTTGGCTGGCGCAAACTACACCCAATATTTAGTTAGCTTGTCCCCAAACATTCAAAATGGTGAATAAATTTTTTTTAAATATTGGTTTTTTAAGTTTTTATTGTATAGAAATCGATAACTGCACCAGACACCAAATTTTTTGAGGTCAAATTTTAAAGGAATTTCAAGCTGCACTTCACTCTGGTATTAACACAAAACGACTAAGCGGAAAACAGCGGCTACCGCGTCTTTGAAACAAGATGCTAGCCCTACCAAGTCCACTTCCAATCCCTGACTTCGCATGCGTAGATCTACCAATATTATTTACCTCATGTATTAGAATAGATGTACAGGGTGATTTTCACTCGAATGATTCTAACCACATGAAAATAGAAAGTATAGAAAGTTTCAAAAACCTAACCTAGAAACCTAATCAGATCTAACCGAACCGAACCAAAGCAAACTAAACCAATATTAAAAAAAAAAAACTTTCCTGACTTCCTACACGGGATCCTAGAGGATGTGAATCCGAACCGGACCGTACCGAACCGAACCTATCCAAACCTAACCCTACCCAACTAAACCTAATTAGCAGTCCGTGTTGTAGTTTAGTTTGGTTAGGTTAGGTTTGGTTCAGTTTAGTTAGGTTCGGTTTGGTTCGGTTCGGATTCACATCCTCTAGGATCCCGGGCAGGAAGTCAGGAAACATTTTTTTTTTTAAATTATTGGTTCAGTTTCCTTTGGTTCGGTTCGGTTAGATTTGATTAGGTTTTGTTAGGTTAGGTTTTTGAAACTTTCTATTTTCATGTGGTTAGAATCATTCAAGTGAAAATCACCCTGTATTCATCTATTCTAATACATGAGGTAAATAATATTGGTAGATCTGCGCATGCGAAGTCAGGGATTGAAAGTGGACTTGGTAGCGCTAGCGTCTTGTGTCTGAAAAGTCAAATTCGCAACGGATAATTCACGCGTGGTGGCGTTGTGGTGCATGCGCAGATTTTTAATGTGGAATATCTAACAATTTTTTTTCGCAATGGAGCAAAGTAGGACCAGGGGGCGCAAAGTACGTTTTACGGTAGTTCATAGATAAAGGATTTACTGAATTTTTAAGTCATTTTTTGAGGTTATGAAAAATTCTTGCGTGATAAGGCAAAACAGACCCCTGACTCGGTTAAAGCGACTCCGAATACATAAAGTAAGCATAGTCATACCTCAGAAGTTTTTGTTTCGATTTTTTTTTGTCTGTTAAGTATCATTTATACAAAATTACTTTTTTTTGTCACGACAGACATTACTAAATTATTTCCCCGAAATTATAAAATTATCATATTAACTTAATCTCATTTTTCCTGGTTCGTTACCCTTGAAGTGTTGTGTGTGTCTGTTGTTTTAAAAGGCATTTTTAAATATTTACCAGAGATAATCGTTAATGCAGCAAGATTTTTATATTGCTACCGCATATAATAAATTCAGGTTTATGACTTTTTAAAACATCGATTTTGTAATATCGTAATAAACTCGGTTTCATGAAAAACAACGTGAATAACCCCTACTAACAAATATTTTAACATAATTTAATTAACCATTAAAAAGGTGGGTTGCATTGTCCAAGTTATTTATTTGACATTATAGCAAATTCTGTTTATAAAAAAATACTTTTATGCGCCCTTGAAATTAATAAGGTCACTTTAGTCCCTAGTTTTAGGAACTAAAGTGACCCTTTTAATCTTTAGGGATTAAAAATTTACTTGTCAAGACATAGGTATCATGGACATAGATTTGTGCACTAGGTGTGTCAATGACTAGGATGACATTTTATATCTAGAGTATCGTTAAATGTAATTAGTACGGGGTGTTGTTAAATAACGATCCATTATTTTTATTTTAAAGTATTTTTCCTATACTACTACTACTACATTCAGTCCGTCTACAAACTTTTCGCCACGAGATTAAAAGTATTACTTTATTTCCGTTTATAATGTACTATTGGGTTATTTTTTGAAACCCATACAGAGTCGTTGCTCGTATATCACGTATTTTTTTATTTTTGGTATATTTTAAATTAATTTTAAATATTTTTACGGTAATTCTGTATTTTTATACAGGGGATTAAAAATTTGGATTTTAGCTTTTTTACCAAAAACACAATTTTTTATATAGTTATCTCGTGACAATACAAGCTTATTATTTTCTTGGTAACTTGTATATACAAGGTTAGAACTATAGACATAATTAATTAATTAATTGGATATAATTTTAAGTGTTTCCTTAAATGTGACAATTATATTGTAAAATTAGCAAAATTTTTTAAAATTTTTATTTGGAATAAATACTTTTTTCTTACTTTTTCTTCAATAATCAATTCCTTAATTTATCCACTGTTGAACATAGTTCGAAAAATATCTTCAGTTGCTTTTGATTTTTGTACAGGGTCGCTCAAATATAAAAAGTTTTGCATAAAAGGCCTTTATTGGTCACATAAAAATTTTTGTGAGATTTTGAAGTAGCCATACATGATTTTACCGATTTTATTAGAGAAATTATAATAGGTACATAGGTACTATCTATTCATATATATCATTCCTCAAAAAATAACAAATCACCTGGAAAAGACGGAGTAACGGCAGAGATGCTCAAGTAAAAAGCACTAAATAAAATGTTTTTCTAACATCAAAAAACGAATGTGTTTTTTTAATGTTTTTCGAACGTCAAAAAATACTGGTTTTAAAATAGTGAAAAAATAAATGTTTTAAATGAAAAAAAATATTTTTTTCAAATATCTCTAAAGATATGGTAACTTAAATAAGGCAAATAAAATTCTTCCATTTTGAAAACGCAGAGCAGCAAGACTCGTTGAGGTTTTTGTAAACACGACACTCAGTAAAGGAAATTCGGATCCATAGCTTCTAAACATTAAATTAATTCTATGTAAACAATAATCTTTCAGTAATTGCCTCTGTGCAAAGCCAAACGATTGCCTCGTTTGCATTGATGCTCAAGTGAATACGCGCCTTGAAGCAAACAATATTCAACTGAATGCTCGTTTGAAGTTCCCACTCTGATCGGATGGTGTCGCGTGTCCATGCATGTTGTTGTTAGCAACGCCTTTAAAGCACGTACAAATACGTATGCGCATTTGTCCTCGCAGCGAGGCATGAGAATGCTGCCTCAAATGGACAACCAAACCAAACCGATCAAAGTGGGCACTTTAAACGAGCATTCAGTTGAATATTGTTCGTCTCGCTACGAGGCATGCGAAATCTGCCTCAAATGAATATGCGGCTTAAGCTCCGGCGGCTAATCGGACGCGGCGAATTGTTTCATTCCCTGTCTGATTACCTATAACGTAGGTATGCGATATTCCATACATAGCCATTTTTTTACTTTAGTTTACTTTTCTTACCTTATGGATTCCGATCCAAATATGTCGTCTCCATATTAGTATTTGTGCTTTTAATTTGCCACGTTTGTTTCTAGAAAAGGCAAATATTTTAACCAAAATAACACAAAGCGTCTCTGTTACCGGCTCGTATCAACTCGCAGCGAAACGCAACTAAAAATGGCAATGGCTCGTTCTGGTAGTGGAACTAAGGCAGCGCCATCTATAGTTTTATTTTTTTAATGTTAAAGCAACAAAACATTTATTACCTTCATATATCTTAAACTTAATGTTAGAAATGTTTTTAATGTTAATAAAATTATGTAAAATTATGTTATGTTAAACTTATTATTAAATATATTTTTGGTAATGCTTTTACATGAAATTTTAGTTTTCTTTCAAAATATTTTTCTAATGTCAAAAATTTAACTTTAACACAAATTTGTGCAAAACATTTTTCTAACGTTTTTTACGTTATTTTGTGCTTAGTGGGTATATACAAGGTGACAAATTAAAAAGGATCCACCTAGATTTTCTCGAAAATTATCAAAAAATTAAAAAAACGCCGAAACACGTCGATTTTGTTCGCAAAGGTGACACTTTTTGGCTATCTTAAAATTTTTGTGGCACGAAACCGAAGGTATCACTAGACCCACTTTCCCTATTCAAAATATAGGGTTAAAGTATACCCCTCGAAGAGCGTTCGTGCTGCAAAAATTTCAAGATAGTCAGAAAGTGTCCCCCTTGCAAACAAAATCGACGTATTTCGGCGTTTTTTTAATTTCCTGATAATTTTCGACAAAATCCAGGCGGATCCTATTGTCACCTTGTATATCTGGGACAACTTATTAAATTAAAAAAAGAAAACCAAACAGCTGAAATTAAGAGATGAGTCAGATTGGCATGCCCAGCATTCGGTAAAAAGTATCCTCAGTACCTCAAAACGAAAGTGTATAACCAATGTATCCTTCCTGTAGGCACCTATAGATCCCAGATCAAAGATCAATGGAAAGACAAATGTTACATGTAAAACGAAAGGGTAGAAAAAGGAATGAATGGATAAAAAACCAAACAAAAGTAAGGGATTTCAGAGGAGAAGTCGCAAAATTAAAATGGAAATTTGCCGGTTTGGTTTATACCAGACAGAAAGACGATCGATGGAGCAACTGTATTGTAAACTGGAGACCTTGGGAAAATAAAAGAAGTAGGGGCGGACGATTTGAAGAAACATGCGGGAACTAGATGGATGGACACGGCGACAGACATAGAAGAGTGGAAAATATTGGGGGAGGCCTATGTCCAAAGATGAATCGAAGAAGGCTAGATAGATAGCCCGTACCTAGGTAACCTAAATAGCTAACACAAATATCTTAAAAATATAATACATTGTGGTGAAAGATTTTATATCTGTCTGTGGTTTACCTTTTAAGCTTCTGTAAAGATTTACTTTTTTATAGATAATTGTGCCGGGTAATTCATCAAACTGCAACCGACTAATTAAATTAAATTAAATTAAATTTTACTTGCTTATCACGAAATTTTTACTTGATCAACACTTACCGACACTGTTTAAATATTTAACAGTTGCATTTGATTTAACAATTATTCCCTTGCTTATGTCCCTAAAAATAAACTGCTCAAAAATGTAATTTTCTTCGTTTCCTTGTTCTCCTGTGCTTGACAAGTAGCTTCACAGGTTTAGTAGAGCGGCGTAGGGCATGAAAAAGGGGTTCGACTGCACCAAGGTGATGTTGTATATATCTTGGCCTCCCCCCCTCTCGGTCATGCCCCCTCCACCCCCTTTCAACCCCTTAAAATTGATTCGTTAATATCTCAGTAACCAGCAGTGATAGGACAAAAAATTTTTCACTGTTGTTTGTGCAGTTTTCTCTAGATTATACGATATATTAACACTCTATTGCATATCTTGAAAACTAAACAAGATATAAAAAAAAATATTTATTTTCAAAAAACCAGATTTTTATTTTTCTCCATATTTTCTAAACCGATGATACGAAAAAACTGTTTGTACAAATATTTTTCCACGGTTTTCGCTCTTTTCAAAAAGGTATGTATCTATGGGGTTTTGTGAACCCCACTCGTAATAGCACTGTTTGATTGAAGCCATTAAGCCAAAACTGGGATGTTTCCGGTATGATAGTCATTAAGATATATGGCAAAATCGAGCCTAGTCTACATTTGAAGTATTTTGTAGCAATTCAGGGTGCCTCCTAATAATAAAAATCTATCTTGGCCGCCTACCCCTCTATTCATTCCCCCCTTATCCTCCTTAAATACTTCAATTTAAATCTACCATATCTCGGCAACGGCAAGAGATAGAACAAATTTTTTTTACTGTTGTATGTCTATTGACAAGTAGATTGTGCAGTGTATTTGCATTATTTGCATATCTCAAAAACTAAACAAGATATAAAATAGAACCACTGGTTTTTCAATTTTTTAATTTTTTAAAAATTTTATTTTTGCCCTTATTTTGTAAACTAAAGTAGATATGAAAAAAAACTTTAAATAAATGGTTTTCTGCTGTTTTTCTTTCCAAAAAGATATGTAGGTATAAGTTTTGCCAACGAAACTACTAAAATTGCCTTTTGATTGGTGCTAAAACGCAAAAGCATATACGTATATGAGTAGGTAAGTAAAATTCAATTTCAACAGGGTCATTTCCGTGACCATAAAATATCTTCTAAGACATAAATATAGCAGTCTAAAAATACTTAAACTATAACCCTATTACGTTCTCCCCCTCCCCTACAGACCCACCCTACCATTATCCATGATCAAAAAAAATAATAAGCTAGGTAGGTTTAACTTGATATTTAACAGACAAATTTTTTTGCTGGTGTTGATAGTCCAAGCAAGGGTTCTACTTGAGGAATCCGGTTGCTGCCGCTCTGACCTTTAAGCATTATAAAATATTCAAGATGGTGGTCGATTAGGGAGTTTAAAATAGCTATTGGGGTCCCATTCAACAAAGTAAAAACCCCGACCCCCTTCCCTTTAGGGACATTGTCAAAATAACGTAAAAGATATGTAATGTGAGTAAAATTTTACAAAATAGTCAAAAATTAGAAGGGGTACCATGTTTAATGGAACCATAATAGCTATTGTTTGCTCCCAGTCTTAATTTTTATTTTTAAAATATATATACTTTTATACGCTTAAGGGTGCCAGAGCGGGAACAACCCATATACATAATATTCCAATAGTCCCGATTACCCATTTACACAATGAGCGGATTTTTACACACAGAGAAAACTGTATCAGTCTGTCCTTTACAAATCCCGCACATTGGTCTGCGATAAAGACAAACTTATGCTTAATTAATATGTGCTTAATATTTTTATTTCGTAATGTGTGCTTCACGAAATGAAAGTTGCCATGGGTTACAACTTGACACGTTCTACACCCCGATGGATATCTGTATTAGAATAAAGTTTTAATTAGTTTTGATACTGTAACAAAACGAGTAAATATATCTACAGTTAGATTTGGAGTATTATGTGTATGCCATAACGGGATTCCTCAGTAGAGCCCTTGCTTGGACTATAAACACCTGTAATAAAATTTTTCTACTAAATATTAAGTCATGCCATTCTTGTTAGGTACCTAGCTTATAATTTTTTTTATCACAGGTAATAGCAGGGGGGTCTGGAGAGGAGGGGGACAAGGTCAGGGGCTAATAACTTAAATAGTTTAAGGCTGCTATATTTATTACTCACCCTGTCGAAGATGGATTTTACTTATTTGTTCATATACGTATATCCTTTTGCGTATTGGCACCAATCAAACGGCGTTGTTGGTAGTTGCGATGGCAAAATCCCATACCCACATTATATTTTTGGAAAGATCGAAAACGCCAGAAGAACATTTATTTAAAATTGTTTTTATATTTACTTAAAATTTAGTTTTTTATAGTATATTTGGTCTCTAAGATATGCAAACAGTGTAAATACACTGCACAAACTACTGGTCAAACGACATAGAACAGTGAATTTGTTATTGTTCTATCATCTTCCGTTGCCGAGATATGGAAGATTTAATTTTAAATATTTAAAGGGTGGCGAGGGGGGAATGACTAGAGGGGGGCGGCCCAGAAAGATTTTTATTATCAGGAGGCACCCTAATTTACAAAAAAATACCTCAAAAATGTAGGTCAGGCCCGATTTTGGTAATTATCCTAATGACTATCATATCAAAAACTTGGCCGCTTTTGGCGTAATAGCCTAAATCAAAGAGTGCTACTGCGCGTGAAGTTAACAAAACCCCACAGATATGTACCTTTCTAAAAAGAGCGAAAATGGAGGAAAAATATTTATTAAGATATTTTTTTCGTATCTGGTCTGGTTTAAAAAATATAAACATTTTTTGAAAATACATACTTTTGTTTATATCTTGTTTAGTTTTCGAGATATGCAATAGAGCGTGGGCACATCATATAATCTAGAGATCACTATACAAACAATGGTCAAAAAATGTTTGTTGTATTTCTGCTGGTTGCTGAGATATTAAAGAATTAATTTTAAGGGGTTGAAAGGGGGATGGAGGGGGTATGACCGAGAGGAAGGGAGGCCAAGATATATTTTCGTAGTCAGGAGTCACCCAAGTTTCAAAAATATACCTTGGCAACCATCATCATTTAAGTGCAGTCGAAATGCCCTACGCCTCTCTACTAGGTGGCTGCAACGCCAAAAAAAGTTATTGTTTAATTTTTTTGGATTTCAAGATATGATTTTTTTTTGGCCACCAAATATGGTATGAGGCAATCCAAATATTGGCCTCTTCGAACCTTGTAAGACATTGTACCCTAAATGACCACTAAGCACACTCAGGGGCCTGCAAAAATTATTTTTTATAAATTCCACGTTTTGCCACATATAGGTTATCCCGAATGCGTGGAAAATTTGGACAAAGTCAATTTTTTACCAAAATATTAATAACAGGATGATGGAGTTGTAAATCGCCTTAACTAAAAATTAAAATATAAAGATAACATATCTAGCCAACTTAATTCCAAATGACGAACCAATGGCTATCATTTGAGCCTATAAAATTAACTTCCTATTTTGCCCCCCTTTTCCCTATACCTGACTATAACTATAGTATTTTTATTTTGACCCATTTTTGCTGGTTTAGTAGTTTTTTTTCATTTTTCCGAATAGACCGCAAGCCATCTTAGGGTAAACTTCCCACCTACGTCGAAATTTTTAACACTAATTAATTACAGCACATGCCGTGGGGTAAGAGGGAGAAGTTCGCCTCGATAAAAGTGGTCAAAGAAAAAGGAAAGGAAGGAAGGAAGGGAAATTTTAGAAAATTATTTTCTCTAAAAATATGTCACTATTATAAAAATCGGTTCATAACTGCCAATAAATCGATTCTTTTCTCAAATAGAAACATTTTATTAAAGAAAACATATTCTTCTATTAGTTTCCGTAATGGGTCTTTTACTTGGACTACTTTTATCTGGGGATCCTCCCCTCTGTACCCCTTCACGACCTATATAGTGAAGTTGACAAGTGGCAAAGAAGTAAAACCTAAAACTAGATTACGATAGGAACCAAAAAATTTGTGTCAAAAATTCCTACGTAGGGTTACCTAGCCTAAACTGGGGTTTGGTCTAGAATTCCCACTTTTGCACAAAAAATTTAATAATTTGAATTGAATAATGTGTTTGTGTGATTAAAACACGCACCTATTTTAGAAAAGATCATCAAACCTCCAAGGCAGGTGGATGTCCCGTCCTGCGTGTAGTCAGCATGTATAGCGATTCAGGCGTTCGTTGAACTATAGGTTTTTGCCTTATTTTATGTGACAATTTCGGTGGCCGTTTAAGTTCCGAACAATGACTGCGAAATATTTTGCAATTTCGTTTATTCAAATGACTGTTGGGCAATGGACACACAATTATGTATAAATCTTATATTTATTCGAGCTTTATCCCAGAAATAGGTATAATTGGATTCTATATCGTCAAATGTTGTTTGAAATTGTTTTTCAACTAGGATCACAAAATGTACGAATTGTTTTAAAATCTATTAAAATTTATTAACCTACGGTAAGCGACATAACTTCCTGACTGGACTGTTTTCTGTAGAAGATAAAAGTAAATTAAATTAAATTAAATTAAAAAACACTTTACAACAACTATTCGCGTGCTGATGGTTAAGCATCAGATATATGTGAACATTACTTCGCTAAATTATTTTGATAGTTTTTGGACTCTATTACATATATATTTTGTGCGGTCCCTAGATTAATTATGACTTTTTTTACGGTTGTCACAATAGATTTTCTAAAACAAAAGTTAAAGCAAATGTTACCTGCAAAATGTCTATAAGTGAAATCAAAATTTAATCAAATCAATCAAAATCAACTATAAATTTATAAAAGAAATAATAACTTATTTTTATTGGAACATTGTGGCAATATCTTCTTTCCTGGTAATCATTACTTAAGAATTGATTATTCGCAATATATGCATTAATTGTCGCGCTACCCGTCTTCCTAGAAAGGGGTGGTAATGCTAAATTGAGTCTTAACTTAGCACTACTCCATAAAAAACCCAAATATTAAAAATGTAATATGTGCAATAATTGTCATAAATTTGTCGTAAATGTCTCGTAAAAGGCAAAAATTGGTCGCGCTCCGTTCTCGCGGAAACTGGGGGTAGGGCTTCAGTCTCAACTTGGCAAAACCATTTAAAACTTAAATATTTGCAATCTATGCATTAATTGTCGTAGTTTTGTCATGAAAGAAAAAAATTTATCGCGTTATTTGTTTTCTAGGAAACGAGCAGTGAGCAATTTGAGATTTCCAGTCTATATCTCAGTGATCTTTAAGTTATTTTATAGAACCATTTTACGCGTATTTGTACATTTTACATCCTATCATGTCATTCATTCATTCATGAATATATTGCGGTATTCTGTATACTGGATAAGTGTTTGGTATTTACTGTCAGTATTTGAAAAAAAATTAATTTGTCAACTGTCAAATGCCAATTGTCACATAATTGGAGGTACTTTATTTCATACATATATCCCTGTTATTAAATTTTCAATTTCAAATGGCCGCTATTTTGTTTTGCCATATTGGGTAGTTCTAAAAATCAAAACAGTTATATCGTTAAAGGTAACTTACATATAAAATTTCAATCAGATATGTACATCAAAAGGTAGCAGAATTATTTACAAACACACCTATATACATACATACCTACCCACACACGCCACCAACTTCTGGGATTCAGTATGAGGTAAATCGCCAAAATTTAATGCAAAAAGTTATGTTTGGTGTATTTGATTTTGGCTTTATCAAAATAAGTTACCCCCAGTAATGTGACAGTTGGCACAAGGCATGTGATTGGTAAAATTTGACGATTATAACATCCGACAAGTTTTACACTTAAGCAGTACATACCACAGAATAGCGCAATATTTGCTTGAATGAACGAATGACAGGGTTTATATATTAAGCCACGCATCCCACGAGAAAGACCGGCCCGGGCGCGGGAATATCGCGTGACCGTAGGAGTCCCACAAAAAAACGCCTCACGGCCCGCTGTCATTATAAAACATGTGTATGTTCAGTTTTGGTATGTTTGTTTACGTCGATTTTTTTTTTAATTCGGGCACGAATTTTATGTGAATTTTATCAAAGTTATTAAAATAACGCAGCCCACGAAAAAGACTGTAGTGGGCTGCGTTAAAATAATTAATGGCTAATGAGTAAATTATGAAGGAAATACCTGTAAGATTGTTCCTTGTCGGTCCAACTATAAAACTGAAACCTAATATGTTGCAAACGGGAAAGAAGTTGTAAAAGATAAGATCTTGGATAAGATTGATCAAGTAATAGATATCCTTAGTGACATTTTCGATAGTGAGATTGAAAAATGTGTTTAGTTGTCATTTCTTATTGAACAATTAGGTCTCTTGAAGAGGTAACCTGAGAATCGAAGATATGGTGGATACACTTTAATGTTGGCTTCATCTTTGTTTATCCAGTTATCCAGTGCATACACGTCAATTTACAATTCTAAGGTAATATGTCTTCCGCACCCTCGCAATATTAAAAAACTGATTTGTAAAATATTGTTAACAGATAGTAATCTCTCCGGTAGTGTGGAATATTTAAAAAGTAAGATACAGCTTTTAAAAGAACATGAGTTGGTAGTTAACTCACACCTTACTGAAATAGATATTAAACTTTGTGCTGGGTAATTTTTCAAAAAATTATTGACGACCACTACATTCAGTTCATTGAATGGGAAAACCATCTCACTTATTCACAAAATCACTTTTTAATAAATTATTGTGAAATGTTTTATATTGAAAATTTTTCTTCAGATAACTCTAGCGAGTGTTTTTGTGGAGAAAAACTATTGTCAAAGCTTGAAAAAATGAGTTTAAGGGCATGTAAAGTTTTTTTAAATAATTTTATTAAAAAGCACAATGATTTAATGTCCGCTAATAAATCTTTGAATAAGAACTCAAAGATGATGACAGTCAAAGAAAAATTAAAAAACTGAAAGCTTAGGTTTGATATGTCCAATTTTGAAAGACTTGTATAGATTTGAAGTTACTAACGATATTATGTACCTAATATATGTACCTGAAGATATTAGAGTGCAAATTTTGTGTAATTTTTTATTTTATAGAATCAGTTCTTTTATCCATGATAAACACATATATCAGCAAAATATTTTTTTCAATTTTTGCCTATAAAAGAACAAATTTTTTTTGTTAATTTATTTAAATTGTGTAAAAACATATAATCTATTAAGCAATACAATAAGAATCCTGGTACTCCTAAGATCACGTGACCGCCGACTTGCTTATAACGCGCCATGGCCGATCTTTATCATTGGCTGCGATTAAGCTATAGCTCGCTTACCATAAAACCTAGATAGCTAGAAGTTACACCGTTCGAAAGCAGATTATCTTAGCTAAGCAACGCATCTATTCCTTAGTTCCGCGAATTTTCGCTTTTAGACAGAAAGTACCACTAAACATGACTGCAATATTATTCTAGCTGTGTAGCTTATTAAAAAATGCCAGCAAAGTTGTAAATTTCAGCTCGTTTGGACAGCTACCTACCAAAGCTAGGATGCTGACTATTCAAAAGAAGCAGACTTAAGGGTACTATGACAAAGTATTTTTAATGTTTTTTGCTGAGATGCGTTATTTCGCTGAAAAAGCACTTTTTTAAAATGTCTTGTAAAATTTTAGGAACCACCTTCTTTATGGCAGTTTATAGAGGTACCATCCACCAAACTTAAAAGCATGGAAAACTAAAGTTTATATCTTCTTCTGAGAAGTATCTGACGTCTTTTATACAAAAAATATGAAAAAGTCATGTCTTCAGGTACATTTTGTGGATTAAAAACACCTCTGTTGAAGATAGTAAATAACTGTTTGCTTCTAGAGTGAGGAAATCATGCATTAAAATAAAAATAAGGTTTAAATATCATTTTTCAAATTTCTCTATTTTAAAACATCGTCCGCTCTCTTTGATTGGCCACCATTTGTTTAAGCTACCACTTCCAGATGGCCATTATAGTTTTTGACATTATCAAAAGATGCTAAAACTATGGTAAAAATGATAATTGGTACCCCAAATTATACCAATAAATTGACTGGCCCATGGACTAACCCAGAAAAAAATTTCGGGAGAGAATTAAAGAATTTCAATAAAAAATTGCGATTTGTCCAAATTTTTGTTGTATTTGTGGTACGAAAAATCTTTTTACCACAATTATTTATTGACTATCCCGGAGGGGGTTGCTCCACATTGACCCCTTTCTATGTGCGGCCTTGGCAAAAATAGTATTTCTTGACAAAAATTATAAAAATTATGAACGTCATTGAGTTTTTGGTCAGGCCCGCCACGCCGAGAAAATAATTGTCAAGTCAAGAAGATAGATAAAGATACAAGGACTCTAGGTATACCCACCCATCAGTGTCCTGCAGGATATTCTGTCATTAAAAGCCGGCCATATTAAACTAAAGCATTTTACTGGCAATGCAGAAAGCAGTTATCCTCAAATATGTGGATTATGTTTGCAATAAGAACATTTTTTTGCATAAAGGCAATTTTCGTATTTATGTAAACTAGAGCAATATTTGGCAGCTTTGCATGCTCACATTTTTTACATGAAGAAGTATGAAACAAGAATGGCACACTAACTCTCTAAAAAAACACGCTTTTCATGTTTACATACCCGCGCGAGTCGGTACGGGACCAAAAAGCAAATCAAAAAAAAATATATTTTTATCATCGACCTCTATACCCTTCATATGTATACACAACTCAATGATTTTTATTAAATTTTCTGACCTTAAAATTAGTAATCCAAAGCACTGCTCATGTTATTATTGGACAGAGGTATAAAAATAGGCTTTTTCGTGAGGAATTGCGGGTCGTTTGTGATTTGTGTTCATTGGGGTAAAACACCGAAAAATACTTTTAAGTTAATTAGCGAAGCGGCGGCGAATTTTTTTGAAGTATTTGGGTAAAGGAGTCGAATGACTCTCGAGAATGTCGACGACTTTTCTTGAGAAAATGTAAGTAAAGAGGACCGTATAAAATTGACGAGGAAATTTTTAATTATTTTTTCGGGGTAAAATAAATACATCTTCGCCGTTTTACTTACTACTAAAAAGCAATTTTTTTTTAGAAATAATTGCTTATTTATTATAAACTTAATCAATAATAAACTAGGAAAACATATTTTAATAAATATATCTCGTCCACATGAATTGAAAAAGTTACGGTTTTTTTGCATAAAGTATTTGATATTCATATTATCAACAGCCTTTTTTTTCGTCTTTGGTCTGGATCATCTTACTTTAATCAGGCACACATCTACTTTAGATTTACCCCTCCAAATCCCAAAATATCGATACGTTGCTCCGTTAAAAAGCATTTTTAAAATGTTTTAACTGTCATTAGCATTTATGGATTTTTACCAAAACCTGTTCAGTTTGTTACAGTGAAGAAGAACACTATTCTTTGTAAAAATCTCATAAAAATTGGTTTAGCGGTTTACGAGCTATCGCGGTACAGACAGACATACACACACAAACACACACACAGCGTCACTGCTAAAGTAGGTTAAAATATAACAACATAACACATTTTCAACGTTTCTTCGATTTTTTTTTTATCGAAAACAATTCCTTGCCTAGCCAAGCCATTGCTGCGCAGTCTAGAAAAGCTAAAATAAACCGACTTTTAAAAACGACTAATAAACAAATTTTCCGGAAAATTGTCCAACCTGTATCAAACTTCGACTTATAAAAGTAAGAAAATGGAAAAAATTCTTAATTAATAACTGCATGCAAACTGATGAAAGACGAAGGAAATTTTCATACGGACGAACCAGTTAACTGTGCACCCTTATTATGTGTCCATTAGCACTTGCAATCCCGTGAGGTTAAGCTTTCGAGTTACCCACGGAAAAATACGAGAGAACCTTTTTCTACTTGCTGAGCCGCGAAAACTTTTTAATTCACGGGTACTAAAAATTACGGATCTTGACAAATTTTTTAAATTTTTTATACCTTTGTTTTAAAAACAAATGGATCCATGACGGATCTGATGCCTATTAGCACAGTTCAAGTAAAGCCATGATATATCAGCCTTGAAAACAGTTTTTTTAAATATCTCAAAAAACAAAGCTCTTACGAAGTTTTTGGTTTTAATACAAATTATTTAGCAAGATGTAGTCTTCTATATTACAAAAACCGCATATTAGTGCGATGCTCCGTTAAAACTTAGCATTTCTTTTTTTTATTCATTAGCATTAGTGGTTTTTAACCAAAATTTAATCAGCTCGTTAGAGTGTCAAACACTATTTTACCTAAAAATTTTATGAACATCAGTTCAGCGGTTTAGGAGCTATTGGGTTACAGATAGACATATACACATACACACACAAACAGATATCACGACGATATTGCTAAGATAGGTCACAATACATCCAAATAATAGATTTTCGGTGTTATCTAAAAAAAAAAAAAAGTTCAAAATACGTGAAGTAGTGGATAGGGGAGTAAAATTAAAATAAAAAGTGTTCTAAGTTGAGTTGAGTCCTTTTCAGTTTTCATGATCTTTATTTCACCGTCTTTTTACACCAGCGTATATATGGGGGCCTGGGGGGCCCATGCCTCTCTTCCCCTAAAATAAAAAAGTTGACCATTCCTTGGGTGCATGTTTACTTAAAACAAATAAATTTTTAAGTAAAATGCTGTTTTGTCAGTTTTATTTATTTATGTTTTAATTTTTATTGTTCCTTGTCTTTTTTCTATTTATTTATGTAATACCTTATATATAGTTAATTTATATACCTAAAATATAAATAGTTTTGTTTTCCTCTGATCCTCCCAATTTAGTTGTGCTGTAATAATAAAGACTACTAAAGCGGTAACATTTTTTTTAAGAACGAGCCTTAAAAATAAAAATATTTGTACTTTTTTTCTCTAACTGCAAATAAGAAACAAAAAATTTCAGCAAATTTCGCAAGCCGGATTTTACTAATTGGCGTTTTCCTCGTAAAATTTCATATAATTTTTTTTTATTTTAGGGCAGTCATATAATAAATAAGGAGAAAAGCCTAAAAAAAAATATTTGCTGTCAAAATTTTTATATAGGTATTTTATTCCTTAAAATCTGGGACACATTTCCACATATTCGCGGCCAAAATCATCTCTAAAAGCCTAAATTAAAAATCAGTTTTTTTGCCAACTTTGTAGTAAATATTGATTAATTTATAGCCCATCGCACCTACTAAAATTTCGTTACTTAGCCTAAAGTTTTCCTTATCATTCATATTATGATTATATTAAGAAATGCTTTAAGCTCTGGAACCGAAGAAAAGTCGGTGAGATGGACCCTTAGCGTATTCTTTGGGACTGATTTTTGGGACATTTACGGTCTTATATCTAATTGATCAGATGATAAGAAATAAGTATATAATAAATTAATCCATGACTCTCTGATACCTGATTCCTAGCTAGCCTATTAGCACACTTCAAGTGAATCCATGATAATTATATCAGCATTAAAAACAGTTTTCTGTAATTATCTCGGAAACTAAAGCTTCTACGAAGGTTTTGGTTATAACACAAATTATTGAGCAAAATGTAGTCTACTACACCGCATATGGATGCGATGCTCAATTAAAAAGTTAGTATATTACAAAAAACTGTTAAAATAGAATTCGGCGGCTTTCGTATTTTTTGTGAATCAAAATTTACGTGTTTTTTTAAACAAAAATTGGTATACTTGCAATAATTCTTATACAACGAAGTCTATCTTAAAAACGTTCACCTCTAATACATGTGAATACATAATAATTTTCTTATACATATGTATGAATGTACATATTTATTTTATCGAAAAAAAGTCGGATTTTGTGACATAGTAACATACACACAACCCCTAAACGTATAGCAAATCGAATACAAGTTACAATTGCGTCTTTAAAACATTCCAATCATCAAGACCAAATTACATATTATGTTTCTTGCCCTTGACGCCACTGCCGACAGTTTGGTTCGACTTATTAAAAATTTTAAGTTATCGCAGTTCGAGTTATCGAAGTATGACTGTAAGATTTTAGGAGTTATATGAAAAAAAATCTAGTTAATTTAACTGAGCAATTTATCATATTTTGGTAAGTATCTCTTTTAATAAACTCTAAAGGTAGCGCGGGGCAATGCTGTACTTAGTTCTTTGAAGTTTTTACCTCTTATTTTGGTTGATGCTTTAAATAAACAGTAAGAATGAGAAGGGCTTTGCTATCAAATTAGTGCCACTTATGCTGCTTCACAACATATTTGCTTTGATTTTATTTCTGTACTTAATAATATGAATGTATGTAATGATGTTAAAAACGAAATTTGGTTTGAGTTAGGTATGCTTTGCGTTCGCAACGAAATCAGTGGAAGGTCGAAATAACAGATAATTAATTAAATTAATTATAAATTAAAGCGTTTATTTGCTTGATAAAGTCTGGGGGCACAGCAGTTAAAACATTTTAACCCACATTTGACCTACCTAAAACTCTACTTCGGAATGAGCTACGAAATTCAAACTTTGGACAGTCGTAGATTTTCATAGAGCTTTAAAAACTTCAAGGGCCCTTCAAGTTTCATGGCCTTCCATAAAGTAGTAAAGTAGTTACAAAATTTAAAAAAACACACATGTATAGATCATCAAAATTCTACTGGACTTCCAGATACA
Organism: Aspidapion aeneum; assembly: GCA_963576565.1. Lineage (NCBI taxonomy): Eukaryota > Metazoa > Arthropoda > Insecta > Coleoptera > Brentidae > Aspidapion > Aspidapion aeneum. The sequence goes on along the minus strand of OY755038.1, from coordinate 182,158,073 downwards.
AAGCTGAAATTTGGCAGACTGATAGAAATTATGACCAAACGCTTGGAAAAAATCCCCCAAAACTCTTTTCCCCTATATTTGTAAAGTTATGTTAAAGTAACATTGCCCACTTCCAGAAAAGCTTGAAAGCTGAGCTTCGAAAGGCCTATAGAAACTATGATAAAACTATAGAAAAAAATATAAAAACCCAAAAAATTCTTACTAGTTTTGGAAATGTTTTTTAAACTTTGCTATTAACGCTGCCAATGACTCTTGGGCACAGTGCTAAATTAAATATATAGAAGTTGTAATAGTAACGTTTAAAAAAACATTTCTAAACTAGCAAGAACTTTTCATTCATTTGTATTGGAGAACTTGGCTTTACTTTTATCTCAATTCTTTTTACGTAAATCCATTTTCGTGTACTTGGCTTTTTTTTACATGAAATATTTTTTTATGATTAAATATTACTTACTATATTATGACCAACCATATAATACAAGTAAGGGTAAATTAGCACCTGTGCTATTGCGGCTTTCTTAATTTACCCAAGAATGTATTTCCCATAATAGAGAATTATTGGATTAAAGCCAGGCTATAATAGTGCCATGCACTATTTTGACTCTGTTTACTATATCAACCAAAATACATACTGCTTTCCTTTATTAGTGGAAAATATACGACTTAGTTTTAAATTCGACTTTTGTATGTCAATTTTGAAGGATCTACTGTCAGTTTTCAATATGAAGGTGTCAAAATAGTGCCCGGCACTATTATAGCCTGGCTCTATTCCAATAATTTTCTAATATGCGAGGAAGCTACTTTATTTTCGATAGTTTTACTGATTATTTCGTGAAAAACGTGCATTTTCCCTCTGGTTTCGCTTGAGCAAAGATCATTTCTGTGTTCTATAATATCAAAAATCTTGGCCATTCTTGATTTTTAAGGCAGAAGCTAACTAAGAATGGTGAGTTTATATATACACAAAAAAATTATATCAAATCTAGAAAACGTATTTTTTCGATTATATTGTCTTCTCTTAAAGCAAGTTGAAGTAACAAAATCACACTATTATCCACTAAATTAATATTGCTTGGTATTTGATTTAATCTTATACCATAATTAGACCTATGGAAGTTAATTAAAGATAACTAAGTTTCTCACATCAAACGGTAAATATGTAGGTCACATGCTGGAAGAAGATCAGTCGTAACTACTAAGATATTGTAAATTTAATTAGTTATATCAAAAAAGTCTTTCTATTTAATTATTTTGTTAAAGTTTAGAAGGGTAATTCAATGAGTGGGTTTTTTTTTTGAAATTTTGTCTGCCTGTGTAAGTTTTAAATAGTAAATAATAGACTTTCCAATTTTTTTTATATATTTTTAAAGCTTTGGCCAGAGGCTTCTATAATTTATTTTTAAAATACTCTGTGTACTATTATTTGTTTGTCATAGTTTAAAATTTACGTATCCATAAATACTAGCAATAGTTAAAAATATTCTCTTTGTATGTAGCAACGTGCAAGCCAAAAACTTTGTTAGCTCTAAAAGCATGTAAAAATCTGAATATTAAAACGCGGGGCGCTCGCGACTGTTGCTCCGTCTCGCATGCGAACACAATAGTTGTTATAGATTCCAGTATTAGCAGCTTAAAACAACTATAGCTTAGGCCATACAAGTTCAGATACTGCGTTTAATGAGAGAAGCAACAGATTTTATATGATTCCCCCGAACATTTTTCATTCAAAAGAAAATGTTTTTTTTATTATTTGATTGTTTTCCGCCAAGTTAAAGTTTGCAAATGATTAGAAAAATACTCTCAGAAAGCAACTTTGAGGAGGGTGAGAGGTGATTGCCTCACACCCCTCCTTTATTTTAGGTGAATGCTATCAAGAAATAACTTTTTACTCACGTTAATTTATTATTTAATGAGTCACAAAAATGAATGTTTAATTTTTAATTGATTTAAAGATTTCTAGAAAAACATTAATTTTTTTAGAGGAGGATGTTTTAGAAATATATATCTTTTTTATGTCATATGTAACTGTGTATTAGAGGTTTTAAAAATAAAAATAGTTTTGGACAAAAACACTGTGTTAAGGATAAAAAATACCACAAGAATAAACAAAAAGGCACGTACACCACTGCTTTTAGAGAGAAAGGGAGACTTATTGACAGCTTTGAAATAAAAATTTTCTCACTTCGAAAAATTATCACTTGAGGATTTGTTGACAAGTTTCCCTTCTTAAAATGTCTATCCATACCAAGTGTTTTGCTTCTTTCACTAAATGCGCTTAAATCTCACATGTTGGGCCGGAACTACCGTCGCTGTTGAGTCAGTGGAACAATAGGTAACAAACGAAAATCTATCGAACGGTAGTATTGAAATATTGAAAAGAGTCCATAGCCATTATTCTACACAAGAAAGGCGATAGAGCAGACCTAAAAAACTATCGACCTATAACACTCCTCAATGTAATTTATAAGCTTTTCACAAAAATATTAACAGATAGACTAACAACAAAACTTGACGGATATCAATCAAACAGTTGACCACTTATTAACTATGAAAATCCTAATAGAACGAGCCAACGGAGTAAGATTGGCTTGGGCAGCATTCGGTAAATTAAGCTATTAAGAAAAAAACATATCCTCAGTACCTCAAAACGAAAGTGTATACCAAATGTATCCTTTCCTTACTTACCTATGGATCCCAGACCTGGACTGGACACACAAACAAAATCAAACAAGGATAAGGTAACAAAATCCCAAAGGACAATGGAAAAACAAATGTTCCATGTAAAGCTGACAGATAGAAAAAGGAATGAATGGATAAGAAATAAAATAAAAGTAAGGGATTTCAGAAGAGAATTAGCAAAATTAAAATGGAAATTTGCCGGTCTTAATATCAGACAGAAAGAAGATTGATGAAACAAATATATTGTAAAATGGAGACCTTGGGACAAAAAAAGAAGTAGGGGAAGACCCCAAATGAGATAGGCGGACGATTTAAAGAAACACGCGGGGACTAGATGGATGAACACGGCGACAGACAGAGAAGAGTATAAGACATTGAGGGAGGCCTATGACCAAAGATGGATTGAAGAAGGCTAAATAGATAGAATACGTTTTTAATTAAAAATTGTATAGCACCCCCAATATTAAAAAGAACTAAATTAAAAAAACATGACTTTTCAGGAAATGCAAATAACTGATGATAGTTTTGTTGTAGCTTTTGTTTTAGCTCACACATATACTAAACTATAGTAGTGTGAGCTATGGTGATCCTAATTTTTTCGAGAAAAAAAAAGTTGCTCCGATTTCAAAAATTTTTATATGTCTTTGCGTTTCAGATGATTTTGAAACTTTTTTGTTGCGCCGTCTGTCTGTCTGTCTGTCTGTCTGTATGTCTGTCTGTCTGTCTGTCTGTCTGTATGTCTTTAACGACCAACGCGCATAACTCAAAAACCGCTCGGCCGATTTTAATAAAATTTGGTACCTAGGCTGGGTCTTGGGTCGAGATGGTCCCATTTAAAAATGAACAAAATCCGCCGAACACAAACCAAATAAAAGGGTGGGGTAGATTTCAAAAATTAGAGTTTATGTGAAAATATGGCGTGTGTGATATCAAACGAAAGGTAATTGAGTCTGGAGTTAAACAAAATACATTTTAATTTATTTAAAAAAAAGGGTGGAGGTATATTTCAAAAATTCGAGTTTAAGTGAAAATATGGCGTGTGTGATATCAAACGAAAGGTAATTGAGTCCGGAGTTTAACAAAATACATTTTAGTTTTTGCTTTTTTTAAGGGTGTGGGTGGATTTTAAAAATTTGAGTTTAAGTCAAAACATGGCTTGTGTGGTATCAAACAAAAGGTAATTTAGTCTGGAGTTGAATAAAATATATTTCAGTTTTTAGTTATATTAGCTCACACGTAAACTATAACTATAGTACCTAGTGTGAGCTTAGGGGCCCATATATTGGCAGAGTATTTTTATATATAAATCTAGTTCTAAAGATTTTTTTTTTGAGTTACTTGCTAGAAAATATTTTTTCTAAGAAAATTGTTAACTATTTTCTATCTACATTAAACATTGGTCGGAGATTGTATAAGAAAAAATGTTAGCCATGAGTGACTTAGTAACGAACTTTTCCTAACTAGTTCTGAAATAGTATATATCATAATAAGAAAAGAAAGTGACAAGTTTCACACGAGCGTGAATGTTGTGAACGAGCCGCTAGCTGCTCCCGGGTGAGAATTAACATTTTATGTGGATGCATTTTCATATGCGGTCGTAGGAAAACAAAGTTTTTTACACGCTAGGCAACCTTTGAAAATGTGGTTTAGTATACATCGTGTGCAAAAGTTTCTCGCACGCTACTAATTAGTTTTGTTAAATTAAAATTACCTAATTACTTGCTTAGTTTTGCAGTTGTAGAAAAACCATTACAAAAAATTAATTTGAAAACCCTTTTTCCCAATTCGCTCGATTTGTGAACCTCGCCTACACCTTGGTCCAACAACCAGGTTCGGTTGAAAATATCGTTTTCAAAACTTGATTAAAAATAATTATTCCGGCCAGTTGATCAAGATTTTGCTTCTATTTCATTACCAATCGGTATTTAGCTCTGCTTTACTTCAGATTTTGACAAAAACTCGATTTCCCAATTTTTACCTTTCTAACCCGCGCAGCATTGGCTTCAGAAGGTATTAGTTTCGACAAAAAAAGTTTTTTTGAGATAACGCCGAAAATGAATTATTTGTGTGTACTTTGACCTATTTTAGCAATATCATCGTGATGTCTGTCTGTGTGTATGTGTGTGTATGTATGTCTGTCCGTAACACGATAGCTCCTAAACCGATAAACCGATTTTTATAATATTTTCAGGCAAAATGTTGTTCGACACTGTAACGAGCTGATTAGATTTTGGGCAAAATCCATTAATGCCAATGACAGTTTTTTGACAATTAAAAAGGTTTAAAAACGCAAAAACTCGATTTCCCAATTTTTACCTTTCTAGCCCGCGCAGCACTGGCTTCAGAAGGTATTAGTTTCGACAAAAAAAGCTTTTTTGAGATAACGCCGAAAATGAATTATTTGTGTGTACTTTGACCTATTTTAGCAATATCATCGTGATGTCTGTCTGTGTGTATGTGTGTGTATGTATGTCTGTCCGTAACACGATAGCTCCTAAACCGATAAACCGATTTTTATAATATTTTCAGGCAAAATGTTGTTCGACACTGTAACGAGCTGATTAGATTTTGGGCAAAATCCATTAATGCCAATGACAGTTTTTTGACAATTAAAAAGGTTTAAAAACGCAAATTTTTTAACGGAGCATTGCATCAATATGCGTTTTTCGGAATACAGTAGGCAAGATTTTTCTCAATGATTTGTAATATGTATAACAAAAAATTTTGTAGGAGCTTTACTTTCTGAGATATTTACGGAAACTTTTTTCAAGGCTGATATATTATCATGGAGTTCGCTTGTAGTATGCTAATCTTATAGGCTAGCTAGGAAGGTTTCAGATCCGTCATGGATCCATTTATTTTATTTAGGTCCTTGTAGTTTTGAGGTGCGATATATGCTAATATATTAAATAGCATAATAAATTTTCATTTTATATAAGTTGGTTTCCCCTTACTGGGAAGCTTTTTTAAATAAATTATTTGTTATTATATAGAACAACTATCGATTAAAATTTTTAAACAGGGTGTTACAAAATATTTTTTGCAGGGACACCCTGCATAGAAGAACATATTATTTTTTGTTAATATTTTCTGAAAATAATAACCATCAAAAATACAAAATAAAGTCAAAGAGTACCATTCACCGATATGGACAAAAAGCTGATTGTGACATTATTTAGACCAAACACTTGTGAAATAACATATCTATCCTGATACCCTACATTTGAGAGCAAAGCGTTGTCCTACCGTTGCATAACTGGGAAATGCTGGAATCTTATTGGTCAGATTTCTGTTTTGACAGCTCATTACGTCGCTGCGTTTCGCTGTATGAGATACGCACGGGTTGGGTGTTGTAAAGATTCGCGTTGTTGCCCGTACGTATTTTAGCCCGCTCCGTAGGCACAGTATTAAACGGTCGTTTGATCAATCAAATTTCGAGATTAACCTCGCCACGATAACGGAGATGCGACGCGTATCCACTTCAAGTATCTATCAAAATACTTAAACGCTCATAAGAATAAAAACAGTAATATAGCGCCCGTGGGCGTTAAAAACTATTTAAAGGCCTTTTGATGTTAAAACTAGTTAGACTATTTCGAAATATTTGTTAAAAAAATCTGTCAAGTTGTAAACAATTGAAAAATCTAATAATACAAGGCAAAATCAAGGGAATCTGAAATGTGAGTAGAAGATCGCATCTGCATCCAAGTTTCAAATTGAAAAATTTTTGATGTGAACACGGGACTGTTCTCTTTCAGTGTAGGTATGTCATTAGCATTGGTTAGTAATCTGCGATGACGCTAAACGACATATTATAGTATGTATATCGAGTAAGCGTTATAAATAATTAATACATGTGATGAGACATTGCGGTGAAATCAATAAGGCGTCGCATGTTATTAGTTATATGTCAATATTTTAGCGTTGAGAGTTACAGAGTGTCTCAACAATAAGGCTACAATCAAGCTTACACACACTTGAATTTTTAAAATTTACGTGTAAATTTTCCAGTTAAATTTGCAAAACAAAAATTTCCTTCGGAAAATCTCTTGAAAATTGTACCTACAATCCTAGTACTGTTTGCTTTTTGAAGATTATTATTTCCGGATGTCACGTGTCCCCGAGGGTCGACGGTAACTAAATGCCGACACCATCCTTACAGTCTTTATATACTTCTGGTTTTTATAGTTTAATTTTTGCTTAAAATTAAGCAAGACTTTTAGAAATTTAAAACTTAGTTACATAGTACACCTTGATATTTTTATTTAGCTGAAAACATAATGGAATTTTTAAACAAGCTCACTCACATTGTAAGACTGAATTAAACCGAAACGCCCTTTAGCCGCGCCAAACCAAAAACCGACATCAATATCGAAGAGTCTCTAAACTTATCGGGTTTTTTCATCGAGGGCATCTAGAATGTTGACAAAAGACAAGTGGCATTAATCGGATATATATTGATGGTGTGCTAATGAGCCATCAAAAAGTAAAAAGAAACCTGATTAAATTATATGAAATCAAAGCATAACCTATATTTTTTCTCCAAAAAGGTTTTACTTTTCTTAAAGTTGTGGTTGTAAGTTTTCGGTTTTAAAGAAGAATCAATTGCAGAGTCGCTGGAACAAGAATGATTAAGGAGATTTAGGGCTAGTTTCCCAACTATACCTAACATGCGGATTATTTGTTTTAATCTTTAAATAGAATCGAACTCATAAAAAAAATCACAGATCACCACTTGTACTGTGCATAAAAATATACAGCTGATTGGACAAATGACATTCATCGGGAATTTCTCACCGGCTCTCAGAGTCGGTGAGTTTTGGTAGCATTGATCTGCAGATTAGTGTAATCCACCGTAACTACTGAAACCTAATGGATTTTACCGATGTTTCACCGATGCATTTAGGAACTTAAGTGTTCCCATCGATGAGCTCATCGGTGAATTTAGAGAGTCCCCCAATCTATCAAATCATGTTTGTGAAATAGGTTCAGCGAGAATTAAAGAAGCTTTAATTTTCATTATTAGTATAATGATATTTTATTGGTTAAGTTATTTAGCTGTTCGAATGCTGTTTTAAGACCATTTCCACCATGATAGTTTCGTTAACCGTTGTAAATGGGGCAATGATCTAAGGAGAAATTGCAATATTTTCGCACTTTACTCATGCCTTTTTAATCCAAATTATGTCTTTTTATGTGAGTGAACTCAACAACTAAACAAATCCCATTAAAATTTTGTGGTATTTTTAAAAATTAGTAGACATAGTATTTTGGAAGATAAGTAAAGTTAAATAGACCGAAAGCCAGCAGCGGGTAACCCTACATTCTACGTCTGAATTTTCAACACATACATTATTTAATTGTTATTCGAATCTAGTTTCAGTACTGAGTTTTTTTGCATTAACCTCTTTTGTTCAGATAATCCTCCCCCTTATCCGCCCTGGGTGCGTGCGCTATAATATAATTGACAAGCGGCTAACAAGTAAAACCTGAAAATCGATTCCAATAGCAAAAAAAAATATTCGCGTCAAATTTTTGGTATAAAAGCTTTAACTACACTGCTTACATCTTTAATTTTAGTGGATTTCAATTTTAATTTTTAGAACTAGGATCATGGTCAGGGACAGTAGAAAGTGGGGCTAAAGTGAGAAAGTGTCCAGGAGTCAAACAAGATAAATCATCACTCAGAGAGCATAATGGTAGGGAGTTGAGAACTGCCTCAACCTGGGTGACGAAAGTATACATCTCCTCATAGGTAAGGATCTGTTCCCCTATTATTTTTACTAAACGCGATTTCACGCTTTTAATGCCTGCCTCATGAAGCCCTCCAAAATGAGGGGCGGAAGGCGGCAAAAATTGCCACTCAATTTTTTCATCAGCGGCGGCATTTGCCATGCAATCAGCTAAATATTGAGCCGAAGCAACATAGTTAGTGGCATTATCACTATGTATTCGAGAGCACCTTCCTCCTCGGCTTATAAAACGACGCAATGAAGCAAGAAATGCGGAGGCGGATATATCCGAAACTAACTCTAAATGTACACTCTTAGTGCTACAGCAAACAAATAGATAGAGATAAATATGCCTTCTGAGTACGACACCCTCTATAGCGAGACATACTAATTTGGAAAGGTGCACCAAAATCTACAGGAACACATTGGAAAGGTTTGCATTGCGTAATGCGATAGCTAGGTAAATCACCCATTTTTGGTTTTATAGGCTTAGGATTCACCCTAAAATCGCGAAAACAACTCTGGACTATGCGACGAATGGCTCGTTTTGAACTCAATATCCAAAATTGTTGTATTTCACGCTTTTAATGCCTGCCTCATGAAGCCCTCCAAAATGAGGGGCGGAAGGCGGCAAAAATTGCCACTCAATTTTTTCATCAGCGGCGGCATTTGCCATGCAATCAGCTAAATATTTAGCCGAAGCAACATAGTTAGTGGCATTATCACTATGTATTCGAGAGCACCTTCCTCCTTGGCTTATAAAACGACGCAATGAAGCAAGAAATGCGGAGGCGGATAAATCCGAAACTAACTCTAAATGTACACTCTTAGTGCTACAGCAAACAAATAGATAGAGATAAATATGCCTTCTGAGTACGACCCCCTCTATAGCGAGACATACTAATTTGGAAAGGTGCACCAAAATCTACAGAAACACATTGGAAAGGTTTGCATTGCGTAATGCGATAGCTAGGTAAATCAGCCATTTTTGGTTTTATAGGCTTAGGATTCACCCTAAAACCGCGAAAACAACTCTGGACTATGCGACGAATGGCTCGTTTTGGACTCAATATCCAAAATTGTTGTACTATAAAGTACTGCAAAGCTTGCTGTCCACAATGTAAAAATCTCTTATGAAAATTTTCAATTATAAGATCAGTGAGTCTATGTTTTTGTTCAAACTCTAATTGAGAATAAACTAACCGACCGCCTACCCTGAGAATCCCATCGTGTGTCGTGATGAAATATTTCATACTGCACCTTTTTTACACAACACAGAGCAAAGTTTGAGATAGCTCCAGGTCCGTAAAAGGCTCCCTTTTAAGAACAGAGTCGACTTTAAATTTAAAATTAACAAAACGTCGCCAGTACGTTAAAAGACGTAAGATTTTCTGCAGGCAAGAAAATCTATCTAGAATCCAGATAATTGGATCATAACCCGTAGATACCATGAAAACTAGAGATCTTTCTTCAGGCAAAGGCTTATTTACCAAAAAAGATTGAATTTTTGGCCACTGTTCCATGGGCAGAGATAGCCAAGGTGGCCCCGCCCACCATAACGCACAATCGACTAATTGAGAAGGAAGTATGGGTCGACTGGCTAGATCGGCAGGGTTGTCTTCTGATCTGATGTGATACCAGCAATTAGATGCTACATTATCTTGGATCTGACTGACCCGATTTGAAACAAAAGTATGCCATCGATGAGGAGGCGACTTTATCCAACCAAGGGCAATTGTGGAATCCGACCAGGCATAACTTTTATAAACATTTGGAATGACATAGGTGTCCAAAACAAACTTAAGCAATTTAGATGCCTTTAGAGCAGCACTTAACTCGAGTCTAGGAAGACTCAATTTCTTTAGGGGAGCGACTTTACTTTTTGCATAGAGCAAATAGGTATATATAGAACCATTTGCAGAAACTAGGCGAGAGTATACGCAACTTCCATAACCTAATTCTGAGGCGTCCCCAAAAGTGTGAAACTCTAAATAAATATATTCAGAGAAAAAACAATATCGAGGTATTTCTAAGCAAGATAAACTTGATAAGTCATTTTTATAATCTGTCCACTTTTGAGCTATGTCAACGGGCACCTCAGGGTCCCAATCTAGGCCTCTAGCCCATAACTGCACTAGTTGTTTAACTAAAAGAGTTATAGGGCATAAAAGGCCTAAGGGGTCAAATATCCTAGAAATCTCCTAAAATCTAGTTCTCTTAGTACATGATGAATTGAAAAGTTGTATATCATATGAAAATATGTCCTTTTCAGGAGACCATCGCAGTCCAAGGACTGTCAAATAGGGGTCACATTTACTATCTAAAGCCAGAGGTTGTTGGAGAATATCTGATGGAATAGTCGCTAAAAAATCAGCATTATTACTGGACCATTTTCTCAAGAAAAAACCTCCCTCATGCAATAAACCAATTAGCTCATTTTTAACCTCTATAGCTTCCTGGAGTGAAGGCAAAGAGCAACAAGCATCATCTATATAAATCTTAGACTCGAGAATATTGGCTGCTCTAGGAAATCTCTCCTTTCCTTCTATAGCCAGTTGCAAGAGACACCTTAAAATCAGAAAAGGAGATGAGTTAACCCCATAAGTTACAGTTTTAAGCCTATAGTCTTGAATAAGCCCTCTAGGAGAAAATCTCCATAGTATACGTTGATAAACTTGATGGTCTTCATGCACAAGAATTTGCCTATACAAAATTTTTATATCAGCGGTAAAAACTACCGGAAATCTTCAAAAACTCAACAATATACTAGATATTTCATTTTGCAACTTAGGGCCGACTGCCCAGGTGTCATTTGATGACTGATTTTGTGGCCGACATGGCGCGTCGAAAACAGCCCTAAGTTGAGTAGTAGTATTTAAATTAGTTACCCCATGGTGAGGGATCTAATAATGGCGCTTAAGATCCAAATATTCTTGCATGAACTTTGAATAGGCCTCAAATAAAGGCGGATCTTTGAGCAAACGTCGCTCTAATCTATGATATCTCTTTAATGCTATGGAGCGAGAGTCAGAAAAAAAGCAATTCTCCTTTGAGAAAAGGTAGTTTCACAAGAAAACACCCATTTAAAGTGCGGGAATGAGTTTCTCTAAAAGAAATTTCAGCAGGATCATCTAGCGGTAGCATAGATTTAGGGCGAGGTATCTCCTCAATCTCCCAAAATCGCTGTAAAGTTTTATTCAAATCTGGACTATCCTCAGTAAAAGTTACAAAACTATGTCCTGCAGGATTAATTCTACCCATTACAATCCATCCAAACAAAGTATTGATTGTGATTTGTTCAAATGTCTCACCACAAACCTTTTCCGGCAATAAGATTAGTGAGAAAAGATCCATCCCAATTAAGGCGTCAATGGGCTCAGAAATATGAAAAGTATCATCAGATAAAGAGAGGTTTTTTAAATAGGACCACCTTTCTTGCGAAAAGGCAGTACTGGGCATAGATTCGCACACTTATAATAAACCATCTCTCAGATAAAAAACTCTAAGAGTGTGAAAGTTACCATGAACGTCCATGAAATTAATTTTTGCGGTTGCCAGAAGCGGAAATGAACCATTAGAATTGGTTAAGTTTATTGAGGCAGCAGCACAGAGCGCGGAATCATTTCTCAATTGACTATTTTGAGAATTTAGACCATTATTATTTTGAGCCACAGATGGCTGCGGTAGCAACAAAGCAGGTTGTTGAGAAGGTGAAGTTTCCAGGGATTCAAAATGTAAAAGACTATGATGGCGGCTGTTAGGATTATTGCAAACAGAGCAAAATTTATTAGAATTGCATTTTGATAGTTTATGTGAACCTAAACAATTTACACATAGACGATGGCGTTTGACAAGCAAGTATCGTTCATGAGGAGACTTACTAAGAAAAACAGTATAATTACAGATCGAATGCCTGGATTGGCAGATCCCACAATTTTGTGAGTTGCCATTATTAGGATTCGGTGTATTAACATAAAAGTTATTGCAAGCAGGGCCTCGATTATAACTTCCTATATTATTTAAGCGTGATCTAGGAGAAGATTTAACCGAAGGCTGAACTGAGCCACCACTTTTTGATTTATCATCTTGGGTACAGATCAAAGTATCTTATACCTTACAACGATTATTTAAAAATACTTTTAATTGCGTGTAATTGGGCATATCAAATTTGGCATGCTCCATTTCAAACCTCTGCGAAGTATCTGAATCGATTTTTAAAAGTAATAAATTGAAAAGCACAAAGTCCCACTCTGCAGTAGGAAAATTCAATAATTTTGAAGCTTCCACGTTCTCGCAGAATTTATCTACTAAATTACGCAAAGCGTGGTTCTGAGGGCTTGAAATTTTAGGCAAATTCAATATTTCATGAAAACAAGTTGTGGCCTATAACCCATGATTATCTTACCTCTGCACCAAAGTATCGTACCCAATGAGGTAATTATCATCAGTTATCGGGATATTTTTTAACAAGCCAAGAGGCTCCTCAGAAACCAAAGTAAGAAACAACTGAAACTTTTGTGTTTTTGCAAAATGAGCTGCATGATGCACAGAACTTTTATATAAATTAAAAAATGTGGGCCAGCTTTTTAAATGACCTGAAAAACAGGGTATATCCAATCTAGGCATATTAAAATTAACCAAACAAGTTTCATGGCTAATCGGACAAAAAGGAGTTTTTTTGTTTCCCTTGTATTTTTCCGTGGGTAGCCTGAAAGCTTAACCTCACGGGGGTCCAAGATCTAATGGACACCTAATAAGTGTTGACAGTTAACCGTTTCGTCCTTATGGGACTCCTCAGAACACTGCTGGTCAATGTGACAAATCTTGCGAAGTTAATCAGACGGTTTTGTCTCTAATTAAATGTAATTAGTGAGCGAACTATAGCAAGAGGCGCCATCTACCGAGATACGAGAGAAACAAAAAACTAAAAGCAGCGAAAACACTGCTATACAATATCGATCAATGAAAAGATCGAATGCAAATAAAAGAAAACAACTATAGTCCGTGACCTACGACAGCTCTTTGTCTTTCAGGCCGGATCAACACAGATTGCATTTTTACCCGTCTTCAAGACAGTGAGCGTCAATCAACGGAATTTTTAAGCCAAATAATACTAACAAACGTGGAATTTCGTACCCGTGAATTTAAAAATCAAACAAGTTTCATGGCTAATCGGACAAAAAAGAGTTTTTTTGTTTCCGTTATATTTTTCCGTGGGTAGCCTGAAAGCTTAACCTCATGCATAACGCATTATAAGTGCATTTTACAGAAAAAAATTGTTCGTCAACCTCAATACGAATTTTATCTTGTTGATCTAAAGCAGAATCCTCCATCTTTTTATCCGAAATAATTATTATACTCCAAAGTTTCTAAAAGAGAATAACGGGCTTTAAAATCATTAATTTTTAACGGACCTGACGAGGCTAACAAGGATAAATCATACATCTCTTTGATCCTTTTTATAAAGACTTTCTGTTTATTTATTTTCGAGCTGTCCGACATTTTTAAAATGAACCCTGTATATTATTGAGAAAGCTAAACTTAGTTAACGTGTATCCTTTATTTGCTACCAAATACCAACAATGCAAAAAATAGCGAGCGTATTAAAATTTTAAAAATAAAATTCCAAGGCAAGAAAAAAAACTGTAAGAAAATAATTCCTTATCTAATTTATTTGGCCTATTGTACGTATTTCAAAATTCCAATGAAACAAACAACTTTTCTGCCGATTTATTTTTAAAATGCAAAGTGCAAAAAACAAAAATGTATTTTTGAAAATAATTAAATAAAATTTAATTGCTGTTCAAATACGGTTCGAATGGACCATGAAAAAACCCAAAATGGCTTTTGGATCCTTTTATGGGATCGCGGGTGAAACAAATAGACCGGTTCGAAAATAGGAAAAATTATCTCCGCGGTGAACCTTCAAGCTTGTAAAATATTGGCCTACTTTATATGCTGAAGAAATATATATATCTAATAATTTTAGGTTAGGCTTTTTTCTTGTTTTTGTAGTACAGATCGAATGAATTTGCCTATTTTTTCTATCTTCACTTTTTTGAAAAAAGTTATTAGTTTTCGAGGAAACTGCTAAAAGCTGATTTTTAGGACATTAGGAGTCTTATATCTAGCGAAGCTCAAGAGGGATTTTGAGGAGAATATGTAAGGATGTGTCCCAGATGCAATTTTTTTTTTAATCCAGCTTGTACCTATTTTTTTCTAGGTTTCAGGGTGTTTTCACCTAATATGACTGGGCTAAAATGCATTCATTATTTTAAACTCCCCCAACTTTATCATAGCTATATTTTAGACAGAATTTTGAAGGCAATAAATATTATAAATCTATCTAAGTAAACAGGAATGAAAAAAATCAAAACTTTAACATAGTTGAAACAAAATTTCGGACTTCCATTGTGTTTATTTATTTTAAACACGACGCTTCGATTAGTAAGTACCTCTAACCATCTTCCTCTAAATAGATTGATGTTTCCGGGTTCGTACCGTTCTTCAACTATTTTTTTGAAACTACTATTGTAGACAATGATTGAATGGATACTTACTAACCGAAACGTCGTGCCTAAAAAATTTTTAAAAAATTATATTCAATCATTGTCTACGATTTTCAAACAAAGAGTATTACATAGTTTCTTAATATCTGAGTATCTTCCTAAAAGTTTTAAGTTATTAAACAGAAAGGTATATTATTTATTTAATTTTTTATGCGGTAATATTTAATATTTTAATATTTTATCTATTTAAGGAAAATTGGTTCAAAACGGGGTACAGAGGTAAAACAACATACCGCAGTTGTAGTTAAATTGCGCAGGAATGAGACTCCGTAATACCAGAAGTTTTTTCCACAATACACCAAAACGAAAAATATATTATGCCTGGTAATCCAGACGCCACGCCATATCGCCCCATATAAATGAGGATGTTTAATTTATTAGTAAAACCATTGAAGGATGGATTTTATGTTGTCTCTGCAACTAATGGGCTCATTAGTCATGCGCCGGAGACGATAGCGCGCTATGCTTAGAAAAAACGAAATGTACGGTGTACATTAATTTTTAGCCAACAAAAAACACATTAATTAAATGTACACAAAGATTAATACAACGAACACATTTATTGATTCAATAAATTTTTATAATAATTCAATGCAGTTTCTTCATTAGCTGAGAATCAATAAAGTCAATGTACAAATTCACTGTTGTTACGCATCTTTTTTGTTCTGGGTAATGAGGTGCCTATATAATTTGATAGTTTATCCAAATTATAAATTTAACTAATAATGAGTTAGCTTTTTTAATCACAATTTTGTTTTTTTTATAATAATTTTTTTAATCATTATATTAGCTCACACGTATACTATACCGATAGTAGTATAAGCTATGGTGATCGTGTCAAAAATTGGAAAAACGCCGACGTAGTGTAGTGGTAGCAACGTTTGTTTCCCACACCAGCGGTCCGGGTTCGATTCCCGGCTAGGTACTTGGTTGTTTGTGTTTGTTGAAAAATGCTTTAACCTTGCTTGAACTTTGCGAAACTGGGCGATTGATCCTGATGGAAAGTCCCAGTATAAATAAATAAAAATAAAAAATTGGAAAAATTGTTGCTTTTATTTCAACTTTTTTAGTTAATCTTTGAGTTTTGGATTATTATAGAAGTTTTCTTTCGCGCTGTCTGTGTGTCCGTAAGTTTAGGTGTCTGTGTGTCTGTTTGTAAATACCAACTCGCAGAACTGAAAAACTGTTATCCAAATTTTACTGAAAATTTATACAAGGGGTTTGTTTTGGCTCTAGATGGTCCCACTTAAAAAATAATAGAATCCACCAAGCATAAGTCAAAAAAAGGGTCGGGGTAAAATGTTGTGAGCTTAGGTGCTTATAAATTGGTAGGGTATTTTTAGTACCTATGTAAGTATTATAAAACCGTTCTTATGCCTCTTAAATTATAAAACCGTCCCTACGACCTTCGGCCCCATATAGATACCCCACTTTGGCCCCTATGGGGGGAAAATTTATTTTCTTACGAGCGTGCGGAAAAGTAACTTTTCCGCACTATTTTTCGTTTGGAAAGATGTACTTTTCCACACGATTTTACATTTCCGCACCATTTTTACTTGTCCGCGCGTCCAAAATGATCCTGATCACAATCGTTTCCAAATGAAAACCCGTCCTCCTACAAACAAGTTTCATTTTCAAGAAGTGCTGCTGTACCGATGCTACCACAAGCACTGAAGAAAGAATCCTGTAATGTGTTACAGCCTGTACAGACCAATATACCTTCCTCCATTCACTACACTAGTAATTCTCAGCAGCAAACTGATCAAGGTATTTATGTAGTGGGCCAAACACCAACCAATCAAATACAAATAAGAAACGACGTTGTTTGTCGCGGCATCTGCTATATTGCAGCATGCAACAAACACAAAATGCACTTTCAATTTCAATATTTACCATCGTTAACTTTTTCGTTATTGTGAATTAAATGTTCTTTACATAAAGTTTCTCATTATTATATTATGATAAAAAAATCCTGTTACATTATTTTTCCGTGCATTAAAAAATCATGTGGAAATGTAAAAAAATCGCACTATTTTTGTTTTGTTATAAATGAAGATATTTAGGACTAATTAAATATTTTATGTAACTATTCTATCTTATATATCATTTCCTAGCATTATTATAAAATCTTTGCGAATTAAATCATGTTTTTTTGACAAAGAAGATGGACAAAAACACTCGTAGGAGAAACATTGTACCTAACTCTAGCGTAAACTATCTTTTCCACCCTTGACGGCTTGCCCGAACTCCGCTCCGCATCGTTTGTGCAACTGCCGTCGCGTACGGAAAAGTACCACTTTCCGCACTTATTAGGTAAATAACTATTATCCAACTAAGTTCTAAATGACGCAACGAAGCTTATTTGATAAGAAAAATAAATATGCTTACAAAAACCGGGTGTTACTCCAATTTGAATGGGAGGTCCTGTGTTACGTCATAAATCTAAGATAGATAGATAATGTTTTTCACAAACTTTGGTTTATAACTTTCGCTATATTAATTTTACAGCAAAACTGTTATTAATAAGTTTTTTGCCTGCAAGAGAACACCAATTAATACAGTGGGGAAATTAGCGTTATAACTTAAAAACTAACAAATATATTATTTTTTTAGAAATAGAAAAAAAATTGTTTTTACCTGAAAAAAGTTTTATATCTTAAATCAATTGGTTAGCGATCACTTATTTTTAAGTCGCCGGGTGTTTTCCTCAAATTTAAGCAAGAGCGCCATTAATCCAAGATTGCGATTTTCAATCCAACTTTTGCTTTTAAATTTTGCCACATCATCTTGAGAAAAAAACTGTATGAGTTATGATATTTTCGCACGAGAACGGCAATTTAATAGTTGTTTTAAAAAGCTTTATATCTCAAGAACTAAAAAAGATTGTTGTTTTTGTTGAATATTCAAAAAAATTATAAAAATTCTAGATTGACCAAGAAAGTTTGAGACTACTCTGTATCGATTGGTGATGGATCACTAATCGTTACGTCTCCGTTGCCGGGTGTTTGCCTGCAATTTAAGTACAAGTGCCTTCTTCAGATCATCAATTTTTTTGGTAAAATTTTTTATTTATTATTTGCCCCCCTTATATATATACAACTGCCTTTTATAGTTGTTAAGATATAAAGCTTATTAAAACGGCAGTTCCATTTTTGTTCCATTGCAAACAAATCACAACCTATACTATTTTCGTACATACATACAACGTTAAAGTTTGTGAAAAAACATAGAAAAAAATCTTGAATATATGACGCCATACAGAGAGTAATTGAGTTACCCATCGAATCGATTTGACGTAGTCTAAAACTTTTTTCAGAAAATATTACATTTTCTTGTAACGTAATTTAAAAAATTGTTTTACATTAATTCATTACTGAGAGCCATACTATAGTTATGCAGCTAATTTTACAAATTTTTGAGTCAGAATTTTATTGCCCAGAAAAAATATTATTACCAGTATTGTGGTACCTTTTAATGCTAGGATGCTGAGCTGAGTGATACACTAAAACAAGCGGACAAAAAAATACTGTGACAAGGTATTTATGACGTTATTTGCTGAGATGGCCTGTTTTGCTAATAAATTTTTTGAAAAATTTTAGGAAACATAGAAAGGTAAAGACTATATCGTCACCCTAATTCTGAAACGTCGTAATCCACAACAAAATTAAAATTTATATTTTTGCGTCAAAGGTTAGTAATTATGCATAGCTATATGCTGCTAAATCCTCGCAACGAAAAAAAAAAAATAAAACGGTCATTCCCGCGATTCCTAATAAGTCGCATAATGCTTAGCCTATTTAATTTGCTTCTATCTTTTCTTATTCCTGTAAAATTTTGTTGAGTTGGGTTGACGTTTCAGAATATAAGGGTGACGATATGTGGTCTATATCTTTTTCTAGCAATTATGACTGACGTCTTATACAAGCAAAGCATATTTTGACGTTGATGGACATAAAAATGTGAAAAAAATAAAAAAAGCAATGTCGTCAGGTACATTTTGGGGTCTAACAGCATCTCTGTCGTGGTTAAAAAATAAATTTTTGCTTTTTGGGGTGAAGAAACGATTTAGTGAAATAAAAATTATAAAAATAATTTTTGATTACGGTTTTTAAAATTTTGCTATCTTTAAACATTATCCGCCATCTTTGATTGGCCACCACTTGTTTAAGCTGCCCCTTCGAGATGGCCATAGTAGTTCTTTAACATCCTAGCAAGATGCTCCAACTATCATAAAATGGAAAATTTGTTCCCCCAAATTATTCCGATAAATTGACTGGCCCATCTTATTCCATGAATTGTTTATTATAAACCAAGGAATAATAGTGGCACTTTATATCCTGAAGCAAAAATCTTGTACAATTTCGTCGGCGTTTAAAATCACTTTTATCACAAGGTATAGTTTTACAATAAAAACCTGCTGCTGTCATAATTCCTTAAAAAATTATAAATATTCAGCCAAGTACCAATCCAATGGACCTATGCCTCGGACGATTTCGAGCCTACAAAGTAGAAGTAGGATCACCATAAAAGAAACACAAAATAGCAGATGGCATCTATGTCAGTCTCGCACTCAGAAATTTGTCTAGGGGGGGCCAAGACCTCATGATGTCGTATGTTATGCTATGTTTTGCTTTTTTTTATGAAATATGTAAAAAATGACTCAAAAATTTTAGCCTTGGGGGGCCGGGCCTTACTCCCTCCCCCCTGTGTGTGCCCTTGCCACACAGAAAAAAAGACGTTCTTCAGTTAAGAAAAGTAGATTTCTTAACCTTACCAATATCTTCTTAACACAAATAAAGTTTTGATTTGCCTAAAGACTTTTAATTTTTTAACTCAAAATATACGGCATCTCAAAACGAAAATGGCGATTTATTTTATAATACTAGAAAACACAAAACAAGAAGGTTGCCGCTTCCATTTAAAACAAATCAATTTTCTTGGATAAAGGCAACTTTTATTTTCAACGAAAACCAGCAGTTCAAGAGAATAGTTTTTTTTTCTTAAGAAGCAGATTTTTTCTTGGGTCAAAGCAATTTGCATTGACTGATTTTTTTTTTCTGTGCATTGTACAATATAGCTTACTGTAGCGAAGATATTAAAATTACCCACAATTTTAATAACAATTAGTATTTAGAATATAAATTTGTCATTGATATACTAGTATCTCAGAAAGGGGTGAATTTGAAGCGCTTTTAGACTTGTTCCTAACTACAAATCCTGACTCGTACACAATCCAAGTAGATCCCCCACTTGGTTCATCCGATCATAAACTTATAATAACAAAGTGCGAAATGCTCATACCACCAAGCCAACAATCACTTTCTCGTAAAATGTGGCACTATAAATCGGCAAAATAGAATGACCTTAAACAGTTTTACCTGGATTTTCCATGGCAAGAGGTTTGCTTTAAAACAGCTGATCCCACTATTTGCTGTAATGAAATAACAAAAGTAATCTTATCTGGAATGGATGCATATATCCCACATACAGTAAAACGCAGAGCAAATGCAAAACCTTGGTTTAAGAGCCAGTGTTAAACGGCTGTACAGAAAAAAACACAGAGCATATAACCAACCGCTCAAAACCACACAGAATTTGTAGAAGCCAGAAATAGTTGCAAAATTACTATTGACGCCGCCAAAGAAACATACAATCAAAGAATAAAAAACAGGTTGCTGAATTGTCCAAGTAGTTCTAGGTCCTTTTGGTCTCTTGCAAAAGCTGTTAGATCAAACTTCACCAAGTCATCCATACCACCATTTAAAGATAAAAATACTCACTTAGCCCCAAAATCAGAAGAAAAACCCAATATGCTGGCCAAAATCTTTTCCTACAACTCAAACCTAACAATGCCAAATGAAAAAACTCCACCGTTCATTGAAAGGGTTTCCCACAGTATGCCAGAGGTAGCCTTTTGTCACAGAGAAATACGAAAATCCCTTAAAAAGTTGGATACAAACAAAGCAATGGGTCCAGATGGCATTCCCGCGATAGTACTCAAAAATTGTGCTAACGAACTCACCCCAACTTTCGCTAAATTATTCAATTTATCTTACAGGCAAGGAGTATATCTATCATCATGGAAGTCTGCCGCAGTACAACCTATTCCAAAGAAAGGAAAAAAAGAAAAGACAGATCCGTTAAACTATAGGCCAATTGCTCTACTTCCGGTGATATCAAAAGTAATGGAAAGAGTTGTAAACAATCACCCAACCAAGTACTTGGAAAAGTACAAAATTATCAACGACAAGCAATACGGATTTCGAAAATATAGGTCAACTGGCGATTTACTTACATACTTATGGCAAAAAGCGATTGAGTTACGGGGCGAAACAAGAACAAGTGCCTTAGATATATCTAAAGCAAACTTTGCACTTGGTTTGAAAGTTACCTTAAGGATAGATCCATTTATGTTGCACTGGATGGTCGGAACTCCAACTCTTACCAAATAAATGCTGGTGTGCCACAGGGAGCAATCCTATCGCCAACACTTTTTACTTTTTTTACATAAATGACCTCATAAATAAAACAGTAAATCCACTTTATTGCTTTGCAGATGATGGCAATGTAGTCTCCTCAGTCATACCACCCACTCAGTGTCTATCCGCACGTGAATTCCATCATCTTAGACTAACTCAAATAACGCAGATAATAACGGACTGGGGCAACAAAAACCTTGTACAGTTCAACGCGCAGAAAACCCAAGCAGCCCTGTTTTCAAAAAAGACCAGCACCGGTGAGCCAAACATCATGCTATCTGGAAGTGCTGTAACATTTCAGAGCCAGTTCAACATCTCAGGAGTCACTGCAGAGACCAACATGTCTTGGCACAGTCACGTGGCAGATATAGCTAAAAGGGCGTATATGGGGTGCTATTTCGTACAAGACATCTGTATACACCAAGCCAACTGCTGACACTCTACAAAGCCCAGATTCGACCAACTATGGAGTACTGCTCACATATATGGAGAACGGCACCCAAACATACCTTAATGCTTTTGAACACCGTGCAAAAACGAGCTATCCAGCTGATCAATGACCCCGCACTTACCCGTATCTTGGATAGTCTCGAACATCGAAGAACTGTGATAGATCGCCCACTACTACTCTCTTCTACAGGTATTATTACGGAAAATGCTCTGAAGAGTTGGCACGTATGATCCCCCCGGGAGTAGCACCTACTAGGCGAACACGTCAAACAGACGGTAACCATCAATTTACTGTCAAAATAGAGGCACCTAGAACCTCATTTTATCAGAATTCATATCTCTGGAGAACAGCATCACTGTGGAATAAACTCCCTGCGACAGTTTTTCCTGCAGCTTACACCCTGAACCGTTTCAAAACCAACACACACCAACATTTCCGCGCAGCGGCCAGTTTCTTGGGCGTGATAGGGATCTCCTTGCGAATGCGCTTAACCGTAAAAAATACTCTGCCAATATATGGGCCCCTAAGCCCAACAAACAATTAAAGTTGTAACGACGAAACCCCAACTAGAAAGAATTTCTTAAAAGTAACCGCAACGTACTCCCGCTACGTCTCAGTATACCATACAGCGACGTTATAATTCCCTAAGTGGGGAACCAATTTCTGGTTATAACTACTTGGCCAAGTGTTTAAAGTCACTGTAGTAACAACTACACTACTACGTCGTAGCCAGGTATCTACTACGTCGTAGAGGCTGTTTTTTTCCGTAATGGCATAAAAGTTGCGATGTAGTTGCAAATAATATAATCGTTTCTTTATGGTAGAATTGTTACACAATATGGTGGACACAACAGTAAACAGACTCGCTTAGTTTTTTTGTTTGGTTATGGTTATAATATGAACTATGTTATCCAAAAGTGTGAGAATTTACGAGCAGAGGATCAAAAAACCGGTGCGCCCGTAAAATTGAGCCGTTTTCTGGTAGCTGATGGAATTTTTGTGTTGTGATTTTGGAGGTTATGTTTTCATAATCGACAGTTAACTCCAACAAATGGTGCTTAAGAAGAGCATTTTTGGTAAGCTTCAACTAATTTGTTTATAAAATAGTATGGCTCTTTAATATGAGCTCATAAATCGACAACAAAAATATTAAATTTTCTTTCTTACATAAAAACATGGCGTCCCAAACTATATTCCCTGATAGTCGAAAAGGTTACTTGAAAGTAGTTGCGGCTTTAAAGTTGATCCAAAAAGTTATTTTGTCTACATTGTTACATCAGATGTTACTATGATGACACAAACTTTTGTGGTAAAAATTAAAGTTATAATGTAGTTGTCGGATACACTTGTTTGGGACTCCAATGAAGCTTAACTTTCTAGTGGTAATTAAGTAGGATATAAAAGTCAGGGCGACTACGAAATAACGACTAAAAAGAAAGTAAAACTTTAGCAACGTCCTATTGTGGTAGAGAAGACTATCAGAATCGACTATCAAGAAACAATCCTATGAAGTAGTTTAGAGGGTCGTTTTTACGAAACATCTACTATTTCCTGATACTAAATAGTAGTTAGAACTAAAAAGTAACAAATTTTGGTTGGGATCACCACATTTCTACTATAAGAAAGTAGCAAAGCCTTTAGAACATGTAGCCGCTACTATAAATGTTAGTTGGGAGCTCACACTAGGTACTATAGTTATAGTGTACGTGTGAGCTAATATAACTAAAAACTGAGATATATTTTATTCAACTCCAGACTAAATTACCTTTTGTTTGATACCACACAAGCCATGTTTTGACTTAAACTCAAATTTTTTAAATCTACCCCCACCCTTACAAAAAAAACAAAAACTAAAATGTATTTTGTTAAACTCCGGACTCAATTACCTTTCGTTTGATATCACACACGCCATATTTTCACATAAACTCTAATTTTTTAAATCTACCCCCACCCTTTTATTTGGTTTGTGTTCGGTGGATTTTGTTCATTTTTAAATGGGACCATCTCGACCCAAGACCCAGCCTAGGTACCAAATTTCATTAAAATCGGCCAAGCGGTTTTTGAGTTATGCGCGTTGGTCGTTACAGACAGACATACAGACAGACAGACAGACAGACAGACAGACAGACAGACAGACAGACAGACAGACAGACAGACAGACAGACAGACAGACAGACGGCGCAACAAAAAAGTTTCAAAATCATCTGAAACGCAAAGATATATAAAAATTTTTGAAATCGGAGCAACTTTTTGTTTCTCGAAAAAATTAGGATCACCATAGCTCACACTACTATAGTATAGTATATGTGTGAGCTAAAAATTATATTTTACGAGAGTTTTGAATTTTTATCTCTGATATGTCACTTTTTATCCCGATTTTTGCATTTCATCCCGAGCATAGAAAGCGACACTTTTATCCCTAAAATGCCGGATCAAAGTGAACATTATAAGGTAAAATAATATTATTTTATGGTTTAAAATTAATCTGCAAGAAGTCTTATTTTAATAAAAACTATTAATAAAAATACAACAGATAAAAATAAATAGGCGTCTTTTTATAAATTTCATCTTCAAATTTAAAATTGCCTTGGCTGAGACGAAAGACTATACAAATAATTAAAAGTTCAATTTGCGTAAAAACCTGTTATTGCACATGCGGGTAGAAATAAACATTTTTTAAAATATGTTTTTTTCAAAAATAGTTATATATTTGCTAATATTTGCACGAGATAGTGTAGTAGGTAAGTCACGAATGCAGACTATATCCAAAGATCAATGATTTCGAGCAAAAACAACAAAAAACAATCTTCCCTTGAACTGCACCAGTAAAAGATCGTTGTATACGCGGCGGGAAATTTTCGCTTTAAGACCGTTAAGAAAACGTAAACATTTATTGCAAGTTAGCTCAAGTTTGCTGCACCGAACGGCAACAAACACATTAATTTCCGAACGCGGAGATATAAATCTTACCTCAATGTAAAGATTTACGCAGGATCTGGCAAACAAAAAATTAGTGGAAGTTGACAATTTTAATAGAAAAACCACAAGAGTATCAAATCTTAACCTTGAAGAGTTATCTTTCTAGATAGCCCCCAACATACGCGGGGATCTGGACAAAAATATAGAGGGCGTATTGGTCGACGAAAAACAATTTGTGTATTAACTTTTGCTAGATGTACGCGTATCTAAGGGTACGGCAGGCTTTTCTTGAAACATTTCAGCCATAATTGACCTAACTAAAAACCTACTTCGAAATGAGCTACAAAAACTCAAAATACGAAAATTTGTACAGACTTGTTGCTCGGTATGTTCCTGATGCTCACATCGTTTGGGTACCCCCAAACTAAATTTGATCTTAGGGGTACTGAAGCCCCCCCACCTAATTGCGCCTCTTCATATTGATACAATTGATGAATTCGGTTAAAAGTAAAAAAAAATAATTCTTAAAAACTAGACTTAGCAATGCCAAGAAAAAATATTTCACATTAAATCGAGCTATTGTTATTAATTTTTACTTTTGTTGTTAAGGTAAGAGCACCTATTAGAAATCAGGAGGGGCTTACCCGCCCTTCCCAAGATCAAAATTAGGTAGGAGAAAATTCTTGACTGTGGCGCAATTACTTTTGAAACTAACCAAAATTTGCGGCGACTTTTTCTATTTTTCTAAAATATCTGTTTATGGCTCTAATTTATATTCTTATGTTTTTTTAAATAGTACTTAACTTTGCCTGCGGCGCAATTTTCTTTAAACAGTACCCAATTTTTAAAAAAATTTTGAAGAACATTTCTTATAATGCAGTTTTTCAGTTACGATGCCGAAATTTACGGTGCCATTTTGCAGTGGATTTAAGACTATTTTTTAGATAAAGTTTGAGTTGATTACTTTTGTTGGCTCGCGCTAAATTTCGCGGTTTTATTTAGCTCACACATATACTATACTATAGTAGTATGATCCTAATTTTTTCGAGAAAAAAAAAGTTGCTCCGATTTCAAAAATTTTTATATATCTTTGCGTTTCAGATGATTTTGAAACTTTTTTGTTGCGCCGTCTGTCTGTCTGTCTGTCTGTCTGTCTGTCTGTCTGTCTGTCTGTCTGTCTGTATGTCTGTAACGACCAACGCGCATAACTCAAAAACCGCTCGGCCGATTTTAATGAAATTTGGTACCTAGGCTGGGTCTTGGGTCGAGATGGTCCCATTTATAAATGAACAAAATCCACCAAACACAAACCAAATAAAAGGGTGGGGGTAGATTTCAAAAATTAGAGTTTATGTGAAAATATGGCGTGTGTGATATCAAACGAAAGGTAATTGAGTCTGGAGTTAAACAAAATACATTTTAATTTATTTAAAAAAAAGGGTGGGGGTATATTTCAAAAATTCGAGTTTAAGTGAAAATATGGCGTGTGTGATATCAAACGAAAGGTAATTGAGTCCGGAGTTTAACAAAATACATTTTAGTTTTTGCTTTTTTTAAGGGTGTGGGTGGATTTTAAAAATTTGAGTTTAAGTCAAAACATGGCTTGTGTGGTATCAAACAAAAGGTAATTTAGTCTGGAGTTGAATAAAATATATTTCAGTTTTTAGTTATATTAGCTCACACGTAAACTATAACTATAGTACCTAGTGTGAGCTTAGGGGCCCATATATTGGCAGAGTATTTTAATTTAAAACCACACAATTGGACTTAGAAGCAAGGTATATTTTTCTGCGCTTGGGACATGCGCAACAAGAATCAGAGAGATTCCGTCACGACCGCCTGTGCCTCAAGAAAATGGCGTGTCAATTACTTTCTCCAATTTATTACAATTTGCTATACTTGAAAGTGCTCGTTTTGTGGATAAAAAACCATAGAACTGGAATCTTCAGCCCTTCAGCTACGTGGTGTTATCATTAGATCCTGACAGGGGCCCCTGAGACGTGACAAACTGGCTGCACATCGATGAATACTCTTGTTTTCGACTTTCAGTTGTGTGCTTACAGCGATTTTCCTATGGACTCTTAATTTTCGTGATTCCGTATCAATTATTATGTTTTTTCGCGATTTCATTGTTTGCAGTCATCGTTTTTCTTACTGCAGGCAAACAACTATCATCCACGAACGAGGTCCCTGATCTGTATTGTCCTAATTAAGGTTTATATTTTTATGATAAACTTAAACTCAATTAAAACAAAAAATATGTTGATCTAGCATATCTAATATTTAAAATGGTCTGCCAATTTATGGGCATCTAAGCTCACACGATTAATTTATAATGTAAATTTTACCCATTTTGGTCCGCGAAAACGATGCTTTATCCGCCACCGGGAGACGCGGTCGATTGAAGATTCATTCCCCCCCCCCCCAGTGTTATACCACTAACCAAAACAAAATATTCCGGTCTGGATGAAATAATTTTTTTTAATTTTATTATTTTATCGAAGGATGTGAGGGTGTGGATTTTTACCTTTACTTTATTTTATTTGTATTTTTATTTAATTTTTACATTGTTATTGTTAATTTTTGCATTTTTATATAAATATTAATTAAATCAATTAATAATAAAATATAATGTATTTTTTTATCTTCATATACACTTACCTTTAATTTCGTACCACACAAGTTATATTTTTACCAGAACTCTAGTTTCTGAAATCTACTCCCATCCTTCGTTTCGGCTTATGTCCGGTAGAATTTATTTACTAAATGGGACCTTCTAGAGCCAAAGCCCAACCTAGGTACCAAATTTCATTAGAATCAAGCAAGTAGTTTTTCAGTTTTTGCGCGTTGGTCGTTACAGACAAACATACATATTTATTTTCTTTTTGGTGCCGAAAAGTAACTTTATTGTAATAGTGAGAAAAAGTTACTTTACCGCACAGTATGGCGAGGTACAACTTTCAGGACGCATATAAGTGAGAAAAAGTACACTTTCCACAATCTCGTACGGAAATTATTTTCCAGCACCATTTGTGAAATTCCTGAGTAAATTTGGCATCAATCTCAAATAAGTAGTGAAAAATGTGAATTTCTTGCTTCTGAGGATATTTATTGTTTCATGCGTGAAACCTTCCTAATTCAAATAAGGTTGAATTTTGATTAACATCCAGTAATTGAACAGTCAAGATCAAGTTAAACGCATTTGCGGATGACGCTAAGGCTACCGTGTGTGTCATTGGCTTATGCATTTCCTCCTTGCATTAGATAGTTTAAGTTGTGCTACGTGTTTTTACGTAAAACTGCACGTTAAGCGCTCTACGTTTTGTTCGAAATTTGAGTTTAAGTTGAATGTTTTTACGTAACATAACAAGTCTACTAATAGCAGAGAATATGGAATTCGGCACTGTGTTTTTTTGATGTTACAATTTTGTTTTTTGTCTTTTCAACTACAGTAGGAATATATTTGCAAAGAATCGTTTGTACTGGAAGCGGAAATTATCCCTCCGCCCTCATTTTTCGATCGGTCAATCAACCAATTCTATTCTTTGGTAACGTTAAGGTGTCCGCAGACTGCCGTAAGCTAACGTAAATACGTAAGCTCCTAACGTGACCTTGACGACGGTGTGACGAAGTGCGCTTGCGTAACTGTCAAATCTCATGCTTACGTAAAAATACGTAGCACAACTTAAACTATTTATTAACTTTTATTTTAAACGAGTTTAACGCAGCAATTTACGAGAAATCAGTCTTAGGGCCATGTTGGGTTAAGCAGTGGAAACTACCTAAAAAAATCTTAGGTTTGGGGGGGGGCGGTCCCCGACCCCCTTCCTGGGTGCGCCCATGGCTTAAGACTAAGGTTTAACATTTGGGAATGCAATTAAACCTTTAAAGCGACTGGCTGGAACAACAAAGTCACACTAATGTGGCTAGAAAAACACCAAATCATTGAGGAAAACGAAAAAACAGTCAGTTTTGCGAATCAACTAGCTCCAACGCACTATCATCAACCAGAACGCCACTATGGACTAGAGGTTTATCCAACGCGAGCAATAATTGTTGTGACACGCAAAAAAAATTATTTGACTTTTTGGCAGCCAACGTGTTGTTCACTCGCCCTCATACACGTTAGGCGGCAATACATCAAATAATTTTAGTTGTGTTGCACTATTTTGTTTTTTGGTTTGGACGATGCTTACGACACCTCATGGAAGAACCCCCTGGATCTGCTAAAGTTAAGCGCGGATTTGAGGGCAGGTAACGTGCTAAAGTCGCGTCCGGAAGTGCTCTCCTGCGGAATTTTAGAAAAAACTTATTTACTAAAATACGACACTCTCACCCCCAGTACCAGGAGACAGAATTGGATAACTCACATTTTTTGCACAGTTGTTGTCTACTCTCACATAAGGGCACTAGATAGAAGCATGTGCGAGAAATTGAGGCCAACATCATTTTTATTATAAATTTATTTAAAATATTTAGAAAAAATTATAGAAGAAAATCTCAAAAATTGAACTAGGCGAAAGGTGGGGCAAAATGTGGTAAGGGGTTAAAACGGGGTATCTCCGTTTTAGGTAAACTGCGCAAGAATAAAACCTCTTAATATAAGATCCCCATGACTGGTTTAACTCTCTGCAATATGATTGGTGTCGGTCGGCTGATCTAAAGTTGGTGTTTGCTCAGCATATCATGTTGTGCGCTTATTGTAAAAATAACTTGCACATTTTGTGATGGTAAGTACATTTTTACACTCTTTAAAATTAGGTTTACATTGAATAATTAGTGGGTTTATGTGTCATTCATAATTAAAGTGTTGCCCGTAAAATTAGCCTTTACTGTGTATGATTTTTGTTTGACCTTAACTTGTGGTTTGCGGCAAAGCGGGGGTTTTTCATAACGGCAAAACAAGGAACCTTGTTATATCTAGTAAGCTATACCCCATTTAGCTCCAAAAAATTTTTTTTAGTACTGCCACTGAAAGTTGTATTTTAAGTTGTTTTTGCAAAAAATGGGCGCAAAATTCCTGTAAGAGAGTCGACAGCGATAACTAGGTCGCTGTAATTTTTTATAAATTTTGCAAATACTAAATTTAATTATTATATTTTCATTTTTTAAATAAGTATTTTATTCTTGGTTAGTATTTTAACCCGTTTTCACCACATATGCGGGGCAAAATGAGACAAAGTCAATTTTTTACTAAAATAAATAAAGTATGATGTTTACATCGCTTAAATTGGAAATTTAAAATGACATATCGAGGGTCCAAGTGCAATTCCTCGTAAGTGCATTTTTCAAAACTTTACAGGAAAAGCGAAAAACTGAAGTTAACTGCAATAAGAGCTGATTTTTTAAAACTTTCACTAAGAGAAGTATTTTCTTTAGTGTTAAGAATTTTTTTACAATCTTAGGTGCCTCTCAATTTTTGTCGTCTCACGTTTATAATAACGTCGAAAAACCAAAATCGAAAAAGTTTTTACTTACTGCACTTGGACCCTCGATATCTAGCCATCTTAATTTCAAATGACGATGGTGCATGACTGCATGATCATTTAATAGAAGAAATAAGCCTCTAAAATTTAGTAGTATCCCATATTTCCCCCTTTTCCCTATAGCTTTTGCTTAATATGAATATCTGCTGTACTCAATCCGATTAACTTATATCAATGATTTTTTTTGCATTTTAATAATGTTTAGGCTTTCCTTTATTAGTTTTCATAGAAGAATAAATAAAAATATCGAACTTTACATTTAAAAATATATAGAGAAATGCTTAGGGTAAAGTCGCTAAAATCGTACCGTTGCCTAACTCGTACCGCTGCGGTTTTTCAAATAAGGCGCCAAATTATAGTTCATCTGTCAGCCGTAGTTGTCGTGTCTTTCAAATGATATTTATGGTCACTGCATCACGAAGACGTATTGTCTGGAGACGCCGGGCTTCCAGGATGCAGTGACCCTAATGATATTTACATTATAAAGTTGTTTTGGACGTGTTCGGTTCGGTTCGGTTCGGTTGGGTTCGGTTCGGTTCGGTTCGGTTCGGTTCGGTTCGGTTCGGTTCGGTTCGGTTCGGTTATAAAAGATAGAATATTTCGGGTATTTTGATGTAACATTTTTTAAGTTTGTGTAAGGCTGTACTTCAGCGGTAAGTAGTATTTTTCAGATTATATTCTTTAGTATGGCCTAAGAAGTTCTCATTAATTAACAAAACTTTAATTTTAATATTAGATTTGATAGTTAGTATAATGTTAAAATTTTATATATTTATTTTTATTGACAGTTCCCTACATCGCATCGTACCACGGTGTGGTTTCCCAAATCGTACCGGTAGGATTTGGGCAACTCAATATCTGATCTTTAAATATAATTTTTTTTGCCTTGCCGAAAACATATTTTATACATTTTTTTAAATTATACAGGGTGGTACAAATTGAACCCTTTTGATAGGAAACGCCCATTTCTTCTCAACCTACATGTTACATACCCGAATTTCGAAAAAAAATTAATGTTGGAAACCGCACATCAATGTCTTGAACTACTTACAAGATAGAGGGTGGT
Source organism: Aspidapion aeneum (assembly GCA_963576565.1). Taxonomy (NCBI): domain Eukaryota; kingdom Metazoa; phylum Arthropoda; class Insecta; order Coleoptera; family Brentidae; genus Aspidapion; species Aspidapion aeneum. Next base: position 182,126,692 of record OY755038.1, on the reverse strand, counting down.
TTTCAATTTGGAGCATTTTCGACCAACCCCTGTAACTTGTTTATTTATGAGTATTTATTATCTGTGTGAAAACATTCTTCAAGCTCTTTTTTAAGAGGAATTCAACCGTCAAATTAAATTTTATCTGGTACTTTTAGTTTTTGAGATATTACATAAAGTTTCTCTTTTTATTCGATTTTTGAAATTACCGTAAAATTTTCTTTAAAATGACGTATCTCACTCAATATTTTATTTTTGGATTTTTTTATTGTTTTTTATATTTTTATTTTTCAACTACCTAGGACCTCAATTAATCAATTCAAAATATTTTTAATTTGATAATTTTAAAATATTTTTAACCCATTCAGCACACTAAAATATTTGGTAAAAACAATACAAATAAAAATACAAAGCATGTAAAAAAATAAGTAAAAGAAAAAATAATTTTATTTATTTTTTTTTTCTTTTCTCATTTGATAACCGTGACTCTTTCGCCGACACTAAGGCCGCCATTTCGGAACGCCTAATTGCACGGGTCATCGGCCACCTTTGGAACCCCAGACCGGGTATTTTTTTTATCCGGTCCTTTTGTCCCTTAGAATGGCCTACCGACTGAAGGAGTGTGTAACAAAGTCCGCCTTCACGAGATATCCGACCTCATCCGGCCTGGTTACCGGCGTGAATGAAGGGATAGGACAATATTACATTTTACACTCCCCAGGAATCCTATAAATGTCTGCCGCACCCGACCTCGGCAACCGACGGGGATCGAACCCGCCACTGTAGCAAGCGAGATTCCTTAACTCACTTGTGTTCAATGCGCGAACGCACTGAGCCACCACGGCTACCTAGGTGATATCTTAAAAACAGATAAAATTTAATTTGACGGTTGGATTCCTATTAAAAAAGTGCGGTTTTTACAGGAATAAAAAATAATCACAAATAAACAAGTTACGGAGGTGGGTCGCAAATGCGCCAAATTGCCCACCACCCTATATCTTGTAAGTACTTCAAGATATCGATGTCCGGTTTTCCGCATTAATTTTTTAACGAAATTAGGTTAGTTTTCTTCTAGCTCTTCTACCTCGATAATACAGATGAGCCAGACAAAAATCAAAATAGTCTTACCAACGAGGATAATCCAATGCCATTTACAAGTTGTTTAAGTCGAAAAGAAATATTAGAACTTAAGATTAAGTCCACTAACAAAAGCCATAAACAAATTGGATGAAAGAGCAAAAAAACGTGCGCATAAAGTTCCAATAATAACCGAAAGCCCTTATGTCACCCACATCTTTACAGTTCTTTGACTTTTAAATAATTAAAAATACACTTACCTAAACCGATCAGGACTAAGTTTTTAGATTTGTATAAGTACAAACATATACTAAACCTGGTGTGCAAGCTGTGCTTGACAATTACAGTTGCTTAACTCGGCTTGGTTAAGCAGTGGGATTAAAGTATGACCAAGAAGGCTTATGGTACAGTAAACTAAGTAGGTATATTGAGAACAACTATCAAATGTTGAATCTGCTTTATTGAGATAAATCCTCTCTTTTTATATATTAAAAACCTAATTTCTCAAGATCACCTGTGTTTTGATAATAAATTTAACTAAAAATGAAGATTTATGAAAAATGGTAAAAAATGAAAATCTGTTTAATTTTGTAATTAAACATTTTCCCCTCTCTCCAGAACGGGTGACTGTATGGACCTCAGGAATAATGCTGTTGATATGGTAGGAAGGTATCGAAATAGGTACTGCTGCTTTATAAGGTAGGTCAGTTTCTTAAAACTGCTGACAATGAATCTAGGCATCGTTTGTGTTTGGATTTTGCGGTCATCGTACGTCGTCGAACTTTTCGCTGTGGCGACAAATTGTTTCTGTTGCAAAATATCATGATCCATTTTTGTTTTTATTGTTATTCCTTTACTATTAAAGGTGCCATGAAGAAAATGTAAATTGGGAGGCAAGAATTTAAAAATATTTTGTTGCTTATTTACAATTTTACTTCTCAGTAACTTTTGATTTGGAATGTTTTTTCTTGTGGGTTGTCTTTTTAGTAACTATTCCTGCTGCTTGTTTTAAACTTTTCTTCTTTTTAGTATGTCTTCTTGACTTTTGGTTATTCTTGGACTTGCTTTTTATTTTGAAGGTATTTCTGGTTAAGCACTGGATAGGCACCAATTTTCTTTTTGGCTTTAAATTGAGGACTTCTGCTGACTGTATGTTTGGTTTTTTATATATATATATATTTATCGGTTTCACAACGTTCTACGTCTTCCGATACCCAATCTCCACTCGTTTCTGTTTGCCCATAATTCATCATCTAGGCCTCTTATTCTTATTTCACTGTCTATTCCTTCTCTCCAGCTTCTCCTTGGCCGTCCTCGTTTTCTTCGGCCAGTTGGTTTCCATTGTAGTATTTGTTTAGGTAGTCTTTCATCATTCATTCTTTGTACATGTCCGTACCACACCAGTTGTTTTGTTCTTATATCATCCACTAAAGTACGTTCACCCACTGTCATAATTTCTCTTATTCTTTGATTTGTAACTCTTTCTCTTTTTGATTTCCCTGCTGCTCTTCTCCAATAGTCCATCTCCGTAGCGGAAAGCATTTTTTCTGTTCTATCCTTGATTGGCCATACTTCTGAGCCGTATGTAATAATACTTTTTATAATGGTGTTATATATAAGCTTTTTGTTATGTTTTGATATACTTTGGTCCCAAATTATTCCATTTAATAAAGTTATTGCTTTTCTTCCTTGTACGTTTCGATCTTTTATAGCTTTGTCTAGTGTTCCGTCAGCTGTAATTTTTAGACCTAAGTATTTATACTCATCACAGGAGTGAATTCGCTGCCCGGTATTTAAGATTAGATCCTGTTTCATTCCACCGATACACATATACTCTGTCTTATTGAGATTAACCTCTAGTCCCCACTTATTGTACTCTTCTATTAGTTTTCGTGTCATATATTCGAGGTCGTCATAATCCTGAGCCACTACTATCTGATCATCGGCGAAACATAAAGTATACAAGGTGGTTTCGTCCAACGGAATTCCCATGTTTTGGCATTTTCTCTTCCATACTTTAAGGACTTGTTCCAAGTATATCTTGAAGAGCGTAGGCGAGATACAGCAACCTTGTTTAAGACCTTTATTTACTTGAAAGCCTTTGGTTAGTTTTGCTTTTATTTTAACTTTTGCCTTACTATTGCGGTATAACTCTTGGATGGCCTTAATTAGTTGTACGCTTATGTTTGTGTTTTCCAACGCTTTCCAAAGCAGATTTAGTGGTATACTATCATATGCCTTCTGCAGATCCACGTAAAGCAGATGCAGCTCTTGACCGTATGCCATTTTCTTTTCAATAACTTGGGTTATACAAAAGAGGTGATCTGAAGTCGATCTACCCGCCCTGAAACCAGCTTGTTCTTCTGCCTCCATGTCTTTATATTCGCTCTCTACTTTATTTCTTATTATTTTTCCGTATATTCTGCTTAGCGTACTAGTCACAGATATACCTCTATAATTGTCACATATATCTTTCCTTCCTTTTTTGTGTATTGTGGATATATATGACGTTTTCCACTCAGTTGGGACTACAGTTCCATTTAAATATTTTTGGAAAAGATTCCGTAATCTCCAAAACAGTTCTTCAGTGCCATATTTAATAAGTTCGGCTGGGATATTTCCGGGTCCGGCAGATTTACCGCTTTTTAAGGTTGTGCTCACGTTTTTGACCTCAGAGATTGTGAGGGGTACTGGAGATCCCATCGTTCTAATTATATTGTCTCTTGCGTCTTCCTTGAATTCTGCTCTATCTTCAGTTAAAAGTTTTTTAAAATGCTCATCCCATTCTTTGTCTGGTATTGGTGAAATGATATCTCTGCATGTTTCTTTTTTAATCGATCTTATAGTTTTCCAGCTTTCGGTACTTCTCCTACCTCCTAAGTAAGAATCTATTTTCTGGCACTTTTGCGTCCACGAATGATTTTTCTTATCACTGATCATTCTTCTCACCTTTGATTGCGCGATTTTGTATTCTTGTCTGCTTCTATCTGTCTTTTGGGATAAGTAGATGTGATATAATTTCCTTTTTTCCTCTATTTCTCTCTCAATCTCAGCATCCCACCAGTATGGTTTTCTTCTTTTTGAAGTTTCTTCCACTAATCCTAGTGCTTCTTTTGCAGCTTGGTGGATGCTTAATGTAATACATTCGTATTCCTCATCTGGGGTTTCACCTGAACTTGTATTAAGTTTTTCGTTCAGTCTCTTTTTGTATAAGTTTTTTACGCTGTCATGTTCTAGGCTTAGTAGATTATATTTACAGTGATCAATTTCTTCAATCACTGTATCATCAAGATGTTGTTGATGCAGGCTTCGGCCTTGATAAGGAAAGAGAATTTTGGACTCCAGAAAATAGTGATCACTTCCGCATGTTGATCCACGCTTTGTTCTGACATCTTGAATTTTTAGTTTTGTCTTTTGTTTAGTGATAAGATAATCAATGACGGATTTCAGGTTTTGTGAGGGTTTGGTCCAGGTATATTTGTGTATTTCCTTATGTTGAAAAAAACCGTTTTGGTTTTTTAACTTTGCTATTTAATTTGATATGCTGGATTTTGTTGTTTCGTACCATGTTCTGTTCTTCTAGAGTTTGTTGTTCTTTGCTCACTTCTTTCGTAACCAAGATTACTGGAGGTATCTTCTGGGATACATGATCTGGGTAATATTTTAAATTCTCTTCTTTTGGAGTTTGTTCAGTTTGAATAAAGTTGCTTATTTTATGGTTTGTCTTTGTTTCTTTGCTTACTTCTTTGTTCCTAAGTGTATACATTTCTTTTTTTAAAAATTGAAAACAGTCTTCTAGTGTGGGGATTTTGTTTTCAAACGCTTGAAACCATCTATGGTATGTCTTTTCTACTTCAGACGTCAATTTCTTTGACAATAATGTCATCAATGGTAGGTCCCAAGTTTCTGTATTTTGCCCCGAGGTTTGAATGTCTCTAAGGCACTGACGGCTCATGTCATAAAGCTGTTGTAATTCGTTAACTGTTTCTTCATCCATACTTGGGATGTCCATAATGACGTTTGGAATGTGAAAAATTTCATTGTACTTAAAATCAGTTGATGGGCTCTTGTTCAACTCTTCAATTCTTTCAATTAAGTACTTCTTTCAATGTGGGCAATCTGCCTAGTTCGTAGTTTACCCATTCATGGTGTAAAATGTGCTCCTCGACATCCCATTTCTGGTAAATTATGTTTATGATTATTGGCTCCCAATTGACTTTAATCGCTTGTGAAAATTCAAGTACATCTTCGGCATGCAGTAGGAGCTTTTTTAGTTCTTGTGCTGATGCATACTCCATTATATGTATGTCTAGAAGGCAATTTAGAAGGTGTGAGCCCATTTTGTATCTTCTTAGCTGTCTTTCTAGCAATATTCTTTCTAGATTTTTTCCTAACATTGTGGTCAGTTGGCTCTTGTACTGGTTTCTTCTTAATAATTTTTTTTGTTTATGTTGGTGTTGGCCTGTTAATTATGAAGGTTGCGTAGCGGCTTTGGACAGGACAAGTGTACGGACAGTCGTACGGGCAGGTGGATGGCTTTTTAACGCTTGTAGAATGGACGGACTTTCTCGTGGAAGGTCGCTCTGGTTGAAGCTCTCTTGAATAGGGGCTTCGGATAAGTGTACGGATAGTAGCACTGTCAGGTGGACGGCTTTTTGCAGCTTGTAGAATTGACGGACTTTCTCGTTGAAGGTCGCTCTGGTTGAAGCTCTCTTGAATAGTGGCTCCGGATAAGTGTACGGGTAGTCGTACTGTTGGGTGGACGGCTTTTTGCAGCTTGTAAAATGGACGGACTTTCTCGTGGAAGGTCGCTCTGGTTGAAGCTCTCTTGAATAGTGGCTTCGGACAAGTGTAGGGATAGTCGTACTGTCAGGTTGACGACTTTTTGCAGCTTGTAGAATGGATGGACTTTCTCATGGAAAGTCGCTCTGGTTGAAGCTCTCTTGAGTAGTGGCTTCGGACAAGTGTACGGGTAGTCGTACTGTTGGGTGCACGGCTTTTTGCAGCTTGTAAAATGGACGGACTTTCTCGTGGAAGGTCGCTCTGGTTGAAGCTCTCTTGAATAGTGGCTTCGGACAAGTGTAGGGATAGTCGTACTGTCAGGTGGACGGCTTTTTGCAGCTTTTAGAATGGATGGACTTTCTCGTGGAAGGTCGCTCTGGTTGAAGCTCTCTTGAATAGTGGCTTCAGACAGGAAAAGTTTACGGACAGTCGTACGGGCAGGTGGACGGTTTTTTTTTGACGCTTGTAGAATGGATGGACTTTCTGGTGGAAGGTCACTCTGGTTGAAGCTCTCTTGAGTAGTGGCTTCGGACAGCACAAGTGTACGGATAGTCGTACGGGCAGGTGGACGGTTTTTCGATGCTTGTAGAATGGATGGACTTTCTCGTGAAAGCTCGCTCTGGTTGACGCTCTTCTACGTAGTGGCTTCGGACAGGACAAGTGTACGTATACTCGTACGGGCAGGTGGACGGTTTTTCGACGCTTCTAGAATGGATGGAACTTTCTCGTGGAAGGTCGCTCTGGTTGAGGCTCTCTTACGTAGTGGCTTCGGACAGGACAAGTGTACGGACAGTCGTACGGGCAGGTGGACGGACTTTCTCGTGGAAGGTCGCTCTGGTTGAAGCTCTCTTGCGTAGTGGCTTCGGACAGGAGAAGTGTACGGACAGTCGTACAGGCAGGTGGACGGACTTTCTCGTGGAAGGTCGCTCTGGTTAAAGCTCTCTTGCGTAGTGGCTTCGGACAGGACAAGTGTACGGGCAGGTGGACGGACTTTCTCGTGGAAGGTCGCTCTGGTTGAAGCTCTCTTGCGTAGTGGCTTCGGACAGAACAAGTGTACGGACAGTCGTACTGGCAGGTGGACGGTTGGGCTGTAGTGGTGTTCTTCTTACGGGCGTCGGCGGCGGTTTCTTTGTTCGAAGGACCAATGTGCAAGCTGTGCTTGACAATTACACTTGCTTAACTCGGCTTAGTTAAGCAGCGGGATTAAAGTAAACAGTTTACTGCCAGGGAGCAGCCTCACTCCCTGCAATGACCAAGAAGGCTTATGGTACAGTAAACTTAAGTAGTTATTGTGAGAACAACTATCAAATGTTGAATCTGCTTTATTGAGATAAATCCTCTCTTTTTATATTCAAAAATTGTGGTTTGTGATAAATTATAAAATATAAAATTCCATATAATGTGTTGTTTTATAAACTAAATAATTTATATAATTTAAATAGGTAAACTTGAGAAGGTTAGTTTATGTTATGAAAACCTAATTTCTCAAGATCACCTGTGTTTAAATAATAAATTTAACTAAAAATGAAGATTTATGAAAAATGGTAAAAAAAGAAAATCTGTTTAAGTTTGTAATTAAACACCTGGTCTAAGATCAAAGTATATACTGGTTACATTTTTGTCTTGCTTTGCGTCATTTCCTATTCTTGTTATGTCTGTTGCTCGACGATCTTCGTTGTCTTGTTACTTTTCACATTATTCTTCATAATACAGTTTTATAAATTCTTAGTCAGCAGCATGTTTTGTCCATTTAAAGTAGGTCTTAATTAACGATCTTAATCTTGGCCAAGTTAAGGAAGGCACACGTCGCATAAATCTTGTTTGTTTGTAAAAAGACAGGGTATTCAATTTTAATTTTCCATAAATTATAATGTTGTCGTGTGTTTCCGTTATTTGTATCAGTGGCGGGCTAATCAAGTCCGCGGGTTCGCAAATGCGAACTGCCTCCTCCCCACCCGAATATCAGGCGCGAAACAGTTTTCTGTTAGTGGTTCTAAAATATTTAAAAAAGGGCACACTATTTTTACATTACCACTTTACAGGTGCGCAACTCGTTGGGCCAACTTGGGCGGATTGGGGCCTAGGCTTTTGTTCAAATATTAACCCATTTTGAAAAAAAAAGTTGCACTAGAGAAAAAAGTTTCTAGACACACCAAAAAATAAATAAAAATAATTTTAGAAAATTTGCTTTGGCAAAATTGCGACACTGAAAAATGTTTTTGCAATTTAAATAAATGACAAGAGAAACTAAACACTTTTCGAAAAATATCGCGCTAGGAAAAATTTATGTAAATTTATTGGAAAAAATAGCGCTGCAGGCAAATTTTTTTTACAAATCAGGTTTTTTTCGGTAAAAATAGCGTCGTAATTGAAAATTTTTGGTTAAAAAGAAAAAAAAATATGCTGCAAGCGAACATTTTATTCATTTTGGTACAATTATAAATTCCGTATAACACAACTGTTCTGCCGTATCAAAAAAATTTAAAAACTTTAGAGCAGTCTACGACAGCGAAATTTAAGACATCTTTGTAGCAGTCATGTGTAGTCACATTATTATCATTATTCTGGTATAAATAATGGTGCACCCAGGCATATTTCTTGGGGGGGGCCGAGGCCTCATGAAGTAGTAATTTATGCTATTTTATCTTTTTATTCCTGAAATATGTGGAAAATATCTAACAAAATCTTAGATTTGGGAGGGGAGGGGGGCTGAGTTCCCCCTGGATGCGGCTTTGTTAAAAATATAAATAAACACATTTGGAAACAAAATTACGGACTTTTATTTTTTGAATTTGAATTTTTTATTCATCCCAAATATGACGCCCCGGCCAGTAAGCATCTCTCACCATTTTCTAGTGCAAACTTGTAGTTCCGTTTACACTTGGAAATGGAACCCACCAACCGAACCGTCATGCTCAAAACACATCCGAAATTTTTGTTTCTACTCAACCATTGTCTACCTACGAGTTAAAAATTTTTTCAAAAGATTTTGGGTGCGGGTAAAATGTAACTTTCCAAACTATTTTTAGTGCAGAAAATTCGACTTGCCACTTCGACTAGTGTGGAAAAATTTTCGCATAGAAATGTCAAATTGTGAAAAACCTGTATAGATTCGAAGTTTCTGGTCATAATTTTTCTTATGAAATGCCTTGGTTGCTATGGTGTAAAAGTAAGATATTATATTTTGTAACATTAGGTATTTTTTGTTGTTAAAGCAGGGCTATCAATACGAACGGGCGACGATCTACAACTTTGTTTACGTCACAGCGGAGGCTGAATTTCTTTTTGATGGTCACGTCACGCCACAGCTGATTGTGTTTAATATATTAAATTTGGAATGACGGTTGATGAATATTTGATTTTTTTTTAAATAAAGCCATTATTAAGATTTTATTTTCTATATTCTTGTAAACAATTTTTTCTAACTGTATGGTAATCCTTAATTTTTCAGAGCCGTTCCATTAGCTCACACAAAAATTAAATTTAAAGCAGAAGCGAATGCGTTCGTTTCTGCGTGGAAAGAAATCGGCTCACCTACACCTATTTTAACCTTTTAACCATCTTTCATCCTTACAAAAATTTGGTGGAATATCGGTATATTGTCTGGGAATATTTCACTGAAATTTTGCGAAAATTTTTATTGCCATTTTGAAAATATTACAATAAACCTCTATCCACCCATAAGACCCAATGTAAAATTCCGCCCACCAACCACAGCTGATTTTTTCAGCGTCGTGGCCTGTATTTTTTTGTTGGCCTTAGTTAAAGTGGCGTGATGTAGTGTGTATTAGAGTCCCTGTATGTTGACATATTTGGACAAGTCCAACAAAAAAATACAGGCCACGACCTTGAAAAAATCAGCTGAGGGGCTGAATTTTACATTGGGTCTTATGGGCGGATAGAGGTTTATTTGTGATATTTTTAAAATGGCACTACAGATTTTCGCGAAATTCCAGTGAAATATTCCCAGACACTACACTGATATTCCACCTAACTTTTGTATGAATGAAAGATGGTTAAAAGGTTAAAAAATCTTCAAAATTTAGCATTCCTTATTTTGAATTCAAATTGCCCGCCACGCACCGGATGCAAACTGTTATATTTGACATGGAGTTGGTCATTGTTTGTCATGGCATTTATTTATTTGCTTGTTATGTAAAACTTGTTCGATTTTTTAATGATTTTTTTACAATAAAGTACATTTAAAATCCGAGAATACTAGTAATAGTTATTTTAAAACAAAATTACCCTACAAAAAAAAACATTTTTTAATCTTGTTATGTTTGTAAACACATCTAAATAAGTTTTAAAAGTTGCCGAATATAAACAAATAGGTGTAGGTGAGCCGATTACTTTACACTCAGAACCGAGCACATTTCCTTCTGCTTGAAATTTAATTTTTGTGTGAGCTAATGAAACGGCTCTGAAAAATTAGGGATTACTAAACATTTAAAAAAAATTATTTTACAAGAATATAGTAAAAACAATCTCAAGACCGGCTTTAATGAAAAAAAAAATCAAATATTCATCAACCGTCATTCTTTAATATTTTAAGCATAATCAGCTGTGGCGTGACGTGACCATCAAAAAGAAATTCAACCTCCGCTGTGAAGTCAACAAAGTTGTGGATCGGGGCACGTCCGTTTTGATAGCCCTCATTTGGAATATCCAAATATGTCAACACGTTAAAATAAGGCCACTCATCGTAAAGCAAGTTTTTCAGGGTTCTATTTTTGAGTTGTAATTCTTGACGTTTTGCTCGGTTTCACATTGACGACGTTCTTATGGTAAAAATGTGTTTTTAACTAAGTCTAAAGATCTATTTAATAATAATAGAGTAAGATACTTACATAATACTGGCAAAACTTTATTTCTAAATACATAGATTTATATAGTTTAGATACCTTCAGACTGGTTAAAACAACATCTTTAAAATTAAACTCAGCCGCCAATGCAAAACCGAGGAAAATTTATCAAAAATACAATAGAAAATCAATGTCAGGCTTCGCCTACACTACGAACCGAACCGAACCGAACCGAACCAAACCGAACCGAAACTTACGTGAACACACAGAGGGTGTATGTGTTTTGGTTTATTTTTCTTATAATTTAACTTTTTATGTTTTCCCGACGCTCGTCGAAAAACAATAATTGTTCGTAACACTTGCAGAAAGATAATTTTGTACACTTAAATGCCAATGGCATTTGTCTGCGAAAAAATCGATTTTCTGCAATTGTTAGGAAAATAAGCATTTTTTCGAGCGTGCGGAAAACTAAATCATTTTTTAGTTTATAAGATCATTGAATGCGGATTAGAGCATTAAAACTTTGACATGGCCTGTTTTAACAACTATTAAAAAGAGAGGTTTTTAAGGAAAAATAAATTAATATAACGGTCACTATTCTTAAGATTTTAAAGTCGTGTGGAAATGTAGTGCAGGAAAGTGAAAATACCGCACGCTCTCTCGCTCGTAGAGAAATGTGATTTAGTTTATAGATTTAGTTTTTTTGTCAGTCCCCATAATACTGCCGTCCTTAGTGGTCGGGCAGCAAAACACAATTTTTGGTGATTTTGGTAAAACTTGGTACGTTTGTAAAGCGTCCCAAGAGAAATTTTTTTTTTGGTTCGAACTCTACTGATTGCCGCGTTTCAATGCCCTTAAATTTCAAATTTGCACCTTTATATTTTTTTCTAATATCTTAAAACTGAAAACAGCTAAAATATATTTCATGACAATTTTGATTAGGTAAGACCTGTCTTTATAAGCCTATGTAACGCAACTTTTAAAAATATTTTTTTATATTAAAAAAATAATGTTAAAGTAAAAATTTTGAAAATTTATCAAAGTAGTGATTTTTTTAAAACTTGAAATTTTGGACCCTATGAAAAAGTTTCAGAGGCGGATTTTATCTGACATACTTTTTTTTCTTTCTTTTGAGTCTGGCTATATCTCACTTTTTAAAATTTGAAAAAATCTTGCAGGGAAAATCTGTCGTAAATCTAAGTCACAAATACCACGCTGTCGCGTTTTTCGCAAAATTCAAAGATTTTGGACTGCTTATACAAAACAATTATTTAAAACTTTATTTGATCAAAACTTAAAATAATTTTTACCGGTTTTGATTGAGAACTAAATACAAAATTTACATTCTTTAAAAAAAATAAATAAATATAATCCAATATATTCAAAAATTTACCACAAACATGGAAAAATCATAGGTTTAAATATAACGGTTTTTTAAGCAAAAATGACATGTTTGAACGGCTGGGGATTTTTTATTTTGCGTTTAATTTTGGGTCCCCCGAAAACTCTTGTTCTAATATAGACAAGCTTTCAAACGGTACGCAACTTTTTTCAAAATCTGCTTGGTAAGTGGTAGTAAAAAAGCGTTTAAAGTTGGCTATTTTTCAGTTTTTATTACAAGATATTGAAATCGTATACTAGTCGGTCATTAAACCGCCATTTTCGTAAATTTTTGGGGGATTTTAATAAACAATGGCACGATTGTACATCAACTTGAGCAAAGTAAAAAAAAAATACAAATTGTGAAAGGCTTTCGCGGCCATCGTCCAATGGTGGGTGTGCTTTCGGGCTGTTCGGCCGTCGTCGTTGGAAATTCGTTCTCGACGTTTCGCCATCTCGAGTGGATGGCATCTTCAGGAGATGTTGACTGTTTGTCGGCTTCTCGAAGACTGGTGGTTAGTCTGTCGCGGGCGCAGGTTATATACGCTATGGTGGGCGGGGCGTATATCAGAGCTGGTCGGTGATTGGTCACATTCCCTTGATTCGGTTCGGTTATTGTAAGCGAGCGGTTTAGTGTTTTTAAGAACCGGTACCCATGTTCTGTTAATTTTAAGAGTTTCTTCAGATCTGTTGAAGTTCTGCTGGTGTTTATGAATTTCGATTGCTTCTCTATAGAGTCTTGGATAGTATGAAGAGGAGGCGCAGAGAACTTGTGTGTCTTCGAATTTTATTCGGTGGTCTTCATTGTTTAGTGTGTGGTCTGCAACTGCGGATTTTTCCGTATGTCCGAGTCGACAGTTGGCTTTGTGTTCTTTGATTCTTGTGTTTACGGACCGTTTGGTTGTTCCGATGTAGACACTTCCACAGGTACAGGGAATGCGGTATACCCCCGAAGAACTTAGTGGGTTCCTTATATCCTTCGCAGATCTGAGGTGGTTCTCGATCTTCTTAGATGGGTTGAAGATCGTTTTTATGTTGTGTTTTCCCAGAATACGTCCGATCCTATCTGTCACTCTAGGGATGTAGGGCAGAAAGGCTCTTGAAGTAACTTCGCGGCTGCTCAGTCCACCGCTATTGTTACTTCTAGTGCTCGGCTTTGGTCGTATACATTTATCTATGTCACTTTGAGTGTATCCATTTGCTACGAGGGCGTTTTTAAGATGGTTTAATTCTTTGTCTAGATGTTCTGGTTCGCAGATTCTTTTCGCCCTCTCTACCAATGTTCTTATTACCCCTTTTCGTTGGTACGGGTGGTGGTTAGATGTGTTGTTTAGGTAGCGGTCTGTGTGAGTAGGTTTTCTGTATACGGTATGTCCTAGTCGTCCCTCTTTCCTCGTTACTAGTACGTTAAGGAATGCTAATTCTCTGTTGTTCTCTGTTTCCATTGTAAATTGTATACTGGGGTGTATGCTGTTAATGTGGTTGAGAAATTCATTAAGGCGGTCTCTACCATAAGGCCAAACGACAAAAGTGTCATCTACATATCGAAACCAGACTTTGGGTTTATGAGGGGCATTATTCAACGCCTTCTCTTCTAGTTTCTCCATGAAAAAGTTCGCAATCACTGGCGATAAAGGGCTACCCATTGATACTCCATCGATCTGTTCATAAATTTGTTCATTGAAGGTGAAATATGATGTCGTTAGGCAGATTTTAAACAGGTCGGTGATGTCCTTCGGAAAAATGTGTTCCACTTCCCTCATTGCCTCGGCCAAAGGTACCTTCGTAAACAAAGACACAACATCAAAGCTAACTAAGATGTCTTTCTCGTCTATGACGATGTTTTTGATCTTCTCAATAAAGTGGGTGGAGTCTCTTACATACGAATCCGTTAGTCCGATGTGGGGTTGCAAGAGGGAAGCAAGATGTTTCGCAAGTTTGTATGTTGGTGAGCCTATAGTACTGACAATGGGACGAAGAGGCACATCGTTTTTGTGGATTTTTGGTAGTCCATACAATCTCGGAGTCAGGGCTTCACTTTGGCATAGCATCTTCTTGACTGGGTCCTCCAATGAAGAAATCTTAATTAAGTGATTCACTTTTTTAATTGTTGGTTGTGTAGGATCTCTTTTTAGCTTCTTGTATGTTGAGGGTTCTAAAAGATCGACCATCTTTCTGTTGTAGTCATCCCTGTTCAATACTACAGTGGCGTTTCCTTTGTCGGCGGGCAGTATCAGAATGTTTTCGTCCTTGTTGAGATCCTTAATGGCTTTTTCTTCCATCCTTGTAATGTTGCGTTTTGGTGGTTTGGCTTTTCGCAAAATCTGTGAACACTCCGTGCGTATTTCTTCTGCCTGATCTTCGGGCAACTTTCTAATAGCAGATTCTAAGTTGGCAATTATTTCCTCCTTGGGAACCTCCCTAGGTGCAACAGCAAAGTTCCCCCCTTAGAGAGTACTGAGACTTCATTTTGAGAAAGCGGGCGGTCCGATAGGTTGATGACAGTTTTTGTAGAATCAAGGATGGGCTGCTGGTTATTCCGTTTATTGTTGTCGTCAGTTAGTCTCTGGTATTTGGTTTTCTGCCTCTCCGTACTTCTGTGGTGTTCGTTTTCCATGGATCTGTAGGAAATAGCATCAATTTTGTCCCAGTCTGATTTGTGCATGGTGTTGGTTAGTTGATAGAAAATTGAGAGTAGTTCCTTGTCTGTGCGTGCGAGTTGCGATCTAGTTGAATGGATCCGTTCTCTTAAAAGGGCATCTTCAGTTCTTTTATAGATTCTGTAGGCTTGAGGTGTTTTCATGGTATGCTTAAATCTCAGGAATTTCGGCGTGACCTTCTCATCGCGACAGCGTAATAAGAAAGTCAGCGAAGACAGTAGTTGCGCTTTCTTCTTGCGTAGTGCGACCAAGCGTAGATGAAGAGTGGAAACTTCCTCCCCGTAGAGGCGTCGTATAAATTGTGAAAGGCTTTCGCGGCCATCGTCCAAAATATCTAAAAGTCAAAAAAGCTAATTATTTTTTTGTTGCTGTTTTAATAAGGTAAGATCTGTCTCTATGGGCCCATGTACCACAACTTTTAGAAATATTTATCGATTTCAGACAAAATAATGTCAAAATCAAAACTTTGCCAAATTTACCAAAGTGGTGATTTTTTCAAAACTTGAATTTTTGGATCCTGTCCAGAAATTTCTGAGGCGGATTTCATCTGACATACTTTCTTTTCTTCCTTTTAATTTTGGCTCTATCTCACTTTTTAAAACACTAAAAAATATTGCAGGAAAAACCTGTAGCAGAATCACATATACCAAGCTGTCGGGTTTTTCGCAAAATTCAGAGACTTTATTAGAGGACTGCTTATACAAATCAATTTTTTCAATCTTTATTTGAACAAAACATAAAAGACTATTTACTGGTTCTAATAGGCAACTAAATATAAAATTTACTTAACAAAAAAAAATTACCGCAAACATGGAAAAATCACTGACTCAAAATAACGGTTCTTTAAGAAAAACCTACACATTTGGAGATAAACAGCAAAGCTGGGATTTTTTATTTTGCGTTTAATTTTGAGACCCCCGAAAACCTTTGTTCTAATATAGTGCTTTCAAAAGGTGTGAAATTTTTTTTCAAATTATACTTAGTAAGTTGTAGCAAAAAAGCGTTTAAAGTTGGGTAATTTTTAGTTTTTTAATAAAATATCCAAATCGTATACTGGTCGGTCACTTAGCCGCCATTTTCGTCAATTTTGATGGGACTTTCATAAAAATTGGCAAGTTTGTACATCGACTTAAAAAATAAAAAAAAAAGTTGAAAGTAAACTTTCAACTTTCCAGTTTGCACCTTTTTACTTTTTTCAAAATAACTGAAAATCAAAAGGAGTCAAAAAATTTTTTCGGTTTTAATTAGGTAAGACATGTCTCTATGGGCCTGTCTTACATAACTTTTAGTATGTTTTATTTTAGGAAAAAATATTGAAAAAAAGTTGTGATTTTTTAGAAACCTACATTTTTTAACTCTGTGAAGAAATTGTTTATGAGGATTTAATCTGACGTGCTTATTTTTCTTCCTTTTCAGTCTGCCTATAATTTGCGTTTTAAAATAATAAAAAATATTGCAGGAAAAATAGGTACATTTTTAGTTTGGGTAATTTTCATTATTTTTTAAAAAATAATTTTTTTTGTGTTATAGCGGTACCCAACGGCGCATTAAGGTCGATCACTCAATCAAAAATGTTTCAATATGTTGTGTTTTTTTTTAATGCTCATAAAGACTTATTTATGTATGAACTTTAAAATGGCTGGCTATTACGGGCAAAATTAATTAAAATGAACAGATTTGTCACTGAGGACAAGATATGACATTTATGTCTTTGCATCGAATCCAAAAAATGGTTAAAAAAAATGAAAACTACACTTATTCCAGTAAAATGGGCTTAGCACTTATATAAACTTATTTGTCTCTAATGAAATATAATTTTATGAAGTACCTATTTCTAATAGCTCGCTTTTATTTATGAAATACTATTTCCATTTTACAGGTGCCATAACATTTGATAAATTTTAAAATCGGTTTAGCACCCATGTACTATTTAATGTATGAAATAATTATTTTGTATTAATTAAAAGGTTAATATTTTTTAATGGAAAATTATAAATATTTCTGATCTTTCTAAATAAATAAAATAAAATAATGGTAGCACCTTTACTAATGTGTTAATTGCATTTATTTCAGGCTTCTAAAGTATATTAAGAACCCAAAATTAACCGCAAAATCAAAAATCACCTGCCATTTATCTATAGTTTTGCTAAAAAACTGTTATTTTGAACCAGAAGAAATTCCAAGTGTAGTAAATTTATTATTTTTCAATTTTTTTAAAAATAATTTTGTATATAAGTTTTTTTTTTATCAGAAACATACGCTTTTAAATTTTAGTCAAATAAAGTTTAAAATATGGTTTTGTATTTAAGCAGACCAAAATCATTAAATTTGCCCAACCACTATATAAATTTGATATCTTTTTATAAAAACTAAAAAATATCCAACTTAAGATACTTTTGTGCTATCACTTACCAAGTATATTAACAAGAAAATTACACTGTTTCAAAGCGTGTGTATATAATAGTTAAAAAAATATTTTCGTGTACCCAAAATTAAACGCAAACTAAAAAATTCCCACCGGTTTATCTCCAAACGCGTCATTTTCGCTTACACAACCGGTATTTTTTCCTGTTTGCGGCAAATTTTTGAATATTTTGGATTATAATAACATATTTTTTAAGCAAGAGAATTTGGTATTTAGTTTTTTTTAATTAGAAACGGTAAATGTTCGTTTAAATTATGGTCAAATAGAGTTTAAAAAAGTGGTAATGCATAAGTAATCCAAAATCTTTGAATTTTGCGAATAACGCAACAGCTTGGTATTTATGATTGTGCTACAGATTTTTCCTGCAATATTTTTTAATATTAGGAAGAATAAAAAGTACCTCAGATAAAATCCTCATCAGAAATTTCTTCACAGATTTAAAAAATTTAGGTTTTAAAAAATCACTACTTTTTTTTCAATATTTTTAATTTGAAATTATTTTTCTTAAAATAAAAAATATTTCTAAAAGTTATGTAAGAGAGGCCGATAGAAACAGGTCTTACCTAATTAAAACCGTAATAAAAATATTTTGACCTTTTTTGATTTTCAGGTATTTTGAAACAAGTGAAAAGGTGCAAATTGGAAAGTTAAGGGCACTGAAACGCAGCTTAGAGTGGAGTACCAACCAACTTTTTTTTTTTACTTCTCTAAGGTCGGTGTATAAATTTGCCAATCTTTATAAAATTCCCATCAAAATTGACGAAAATGGCGGCTGAGTGTTCGACCAGTATACGATTTGGATATTTTTTAAAAAAACTGAAAAATATCCAACTTTAAACGCTTTTTTGCTACCACTTACCAAGTATATTTTGAAAAAAATTTCCTACCGTTTAAAAGCCTGTTTATATTAGAACAAAGGTTTTCGGGGGACCGAAAATTAAATGCAAAATAAAAAATCTCCAGCCGTTTATCTCCAAATGTGTAGTTTTTTCTTAAAAAATCGTTATTTTGAGTCAGTGATTTTTCCCTGTTTGCGGTAAATTTTTAAGTATTTTGGACTATATTTCTAAGTTTTTTTTAGGAGAGTAAATTTTGTATTTAGTTGTCTATTAGAACCAGTAAATAGCCTTTTACGTTTTGTTCAAATTAAGTTTTAAAAAATTGATTTGTGTAAGGCGTGCAAAGTCTTTGAATTTTGCGAAAAACGCGACAGCTTGGTATTTGAGATTCTGCTACAGATTTTCCTTGCTATATTTTTTAATATTTTAAAATGAGTAGTATACATTAACGTATAAACCGGAGGAGACTAGGAAATAAACAAAAAAATCGGCCGCCTAGATAAACAATTTGTTTTAAAAAACGTACTTCTGCAGTTAAGAAGCCCTCCACTATTTTTGTTTGGTACATAGAAAACTCTATTTCCTTTCTCTTTAAGAATCGCCAAAACCATCCAATCTTTCCTTTACTTTTATGTCTTTTTTAAACAAATGCGAGAGAAAAAGACGAAACTGTTCTTCTCACAAACCCTTACCATAATAATGATACACCACCATATATGGACATAACAAGCGGTGTTCATCTTAAGACGTACTTGGAGCATTTTATTTTGCTACTCCTTCGTTTTCCTTTATTAAACCAGTGCGAGAGAAAAAAACAAAACTATTCTCGATTACAGTCCCTCACTAAAACAAAGAAATTAGAAACATGCCGCAATGGCCTAAGCCCGCGTAAAGTATCTTATTTTGTTACTCTTTTGTTAAACCGATGCGAGAGAAAGAGACAAAAATATTCTTGATTAAGAAAGTCTCAATAAAGCGAACAAAAAACATCTCGAAGTCGTTTACGAGTGCCTATTATTTTTTAAAGGGTCAACTGCGACGTTGCTGACCTCTCTTTGATAGTTACGAATTGTTTTCGTATTTTTTTTAAGTTATATTTTCGATCTGGACTCAAAATTAATCTTAAAAGACTTTAAAATGCTACGGTTCATATTCATATACAAAATACACTCCGTATTTTGTGCAAAAAACTCGACCATCTTAACCCATCTTTCGTTTCAAAAGTAAGTTAAATAACCTGTTTGACCTTCAAAACAAAACAAAGACCAGTGCCGTAGAAATCAATATAAAATCAGAAAAAAATATTAGGCTATTATATCAATAATTATTTATTTGTTATAAGAGTTTAAACATAAGTTTAGTTAAAAAATGTACAGGGTGTCCCAATTTTGGGGTTTTGATACTTTTAACTGAACTACGAGCCTTGATTTTCAACAGATAAGGTAAAAAAGGTATTTAATTAATATGGAAAGTAATTTTTTTACGTAATACCTTAATTTATTAGCTTTTTTTGTGTTTTTTTAGTTTTTTTGTGAAGCTTTATCATTTTTGTTTGTACAGTTGGATCGAAGCAATTAGGTTGGGTTAGTCATTTTTACCTACTCTGAATTTTTAAGGTTGTCTAACCTAAAATAAAATACATCAACCTAAAGGCATCCTAACTAAACATCTAAAACGTGTACTACTCTACACGCAGATTGGTTTTTTACTCTATAAAATGTCAGCAAAATTTTTTATTTAAAAAAATTAAAAACAATAAACTGAACTACTTATTAAGTTTTTCATTGTTAAATCAATCAATCAAAGGTGAGAAGAATGATCAGTGATAAGAAGAATCAATCATGGATGCAAAAGTGCCAGAAAATAGATTCTTACTTAGGAGGTAGGAGAAGTACCGAAAGCTGGAAAACTATAAGATCGATCAAAAAAGAAACATGCAGAGATATTATTTCACCAATACCAGACAAAGAATGGGATGAGCATTTTAAAAAACTTTTAACTGAAGATAGAGCAGAATTCAAGGAAGACGAAAGAGACAATATCATTAGAACGATGGGATCTCCAGTACCACTCACAATATCTGAGGTCAAAAACGTGTGCAAAACCTTAAAAAGCGGTAAATCTGCCGGACCCGGAAATATCCCAGCTGAACTTATTAAATATGGCACTGAAGAATTGTTTTGTAGATTACGGAATCTTTTCCAAAGATATTTAAATGGAGCTGTAGTACCAACTGAGTGGAAAACGTCTTATATATCCACAATACACAAAAAAGGAAGGAAAGATATATGTGACAATTATAGAGGTATATCTGTAACTAGTACGCTTAGCAGAATATATGGCAAAATAATAAGAAATAAAGTGGAGAGCGAATATAAAGATATGGAGGCAGAAGAACAAGCTGGTTTCAGGGCGGGTAGATCGACTTCAGATCATCTCTTTTGTATAACCCAAGTTATTGAAAAGAAAGTGGCATACGGACAAGAGCTCCATCTGCTTTACGTAGATTTGCAGACGGCATATGATAGTATACCACTAAATCTACTTTGGAAAGCGTTGGAAAAGACAAACATAAGCGTACAACTAATTAAGGCCATCAAAGAGTTATACCGCAATAGTAAGGCAAAAGTTAAAATAAAAGCAAAACTAACCAAAGGCTTTCAAGTAAATAAAGGTCTTAAACAAGGTTGCTGTATCTCGCCTACGCTCTTCAAGATATATTTGGAACAGGTCCTTAAAGTCTGGAAGAGAAAATGCCAAAACATGGGAATTCCGTTGAATGAAACCACCTTGTATACTTTATGTTTCGCCGATGATCAGATAGTGGTGGCTCAGGATTATGACGACCTCGAATATATGACACGAAAACTAATAGACGAGTACAATAAGTGGGGACTAGAGGTTAATATCAATAAGACAGAGTATATGTGTATTGGTGGAACGAAACAGGATCTAATCTTAAATACTGGGCAGCGAATTCAGTCCTGTGATGAGTATAAATACTTGGGTCTAAAAATTACAGCTGACGGAACACTAGACAAAGCTATAAAAGATAGAAACGTACAAGGAAGAAAAGCAATAACTTTATTAAATGGAATAATTTGGGACCAAAGTATATCAAAACATAACAAAAAGCTTATATATAACACCATTGTAAAAAGTATTATTACATACGGCTCAGAAGTATGGCCAATCAAAGATAGAACAGAAAAAATGCTTTCCGCTACGGAGATGGACTATTGGAGAAGAGCAGCAGGGAAATCAAAAAGAGAAAGAGTTACCAATCAAAGAATAAGAGAAATTATGACAGTGGGTGAACGTACTCTAGTGGATGATATAAGAACAAAACAACTGGTGTGGTACGGACATGTACAAAGAATGGATGATGGAAGACTACCTAAACAAATATTACAATGGAAACCAACTGGCCGAAGAAAACGAGGAAGACCAAGGAGAAGCTGGAGAGAAGGAATAGATAGTGAAATAAGAATAAGAGGCCTAGATGATGAATTATGGGCAAACAGAAACGAGTGGAGATTGGGTATCGGAAGACGTAGAACGTTGTGAAACCGATAAATATATATATAAATAAAATCAATTTCTAAGGATGATTGTTAAAATCCAAAAATTGATTGCAATTTATTTAAAAACAAAAAGTAAATGGCGGCCCTGTTTTTTTTATTTAACTCATTTTAAATGTTCAATAAAACAAGTTATTTTACAAAATAGTATCCGCATTAAGTTATGTGTCGAAAAATAAAAGTGGCAAATAAAATTAATTTTATAAACTAAAATTTTCATTACATTTTCATAATATTATATTCAAATGATTTTTTTCTCGAAAATATTCTCTTTGAATGACAATTTGATTTGACATTTTATTCAAAAATTACTTTTTCAAATTACATTTTGTTCAAAATATGTTTTGATTGAAAACAGTTTGTTTTAAAGCATCTTTTTCAAAAACATTTTGTTCAAACATCCATCTGATAAAAAACTTTTGGTTTGTTGAAAATTAGTTTTCGAATGACATTTTGTTGAATGGTGTTTTGTTTTGAAAACATTTTTCAAAAACATATTATTTTCGAATGAGATTTTTTTCAAACATGTTGTTTGAATGTCAATCTGATTAAAAATATTTTGTTAAAAAATATCTTTTTTAAATGACTTTTGTCCGTATGACATTGTGTTAAAATGGCAGAAATCAATGAGTTCAAATGATATAATGTTCAAATTTTTTAGTTTCAAAAATAGTTTGTTCCAATGACGATCTGATGGCATATTTTATATGAAAACATCTTTTTTATTTTATATTTTTTTGAAAAATATTTTGTTTATCTTTTTCAAGTGACATTTTGTTCGAGTTGCATTTTTTTCGAAAACATTTTGTATGATATTTTCGAAGGAGAGTCTGATCAATAACATTATCAACTGATTTAAAAAGAAATATTTTGTTCAAATGACAATCTGCTCGAAAACATTTGGTTTGAAGACATTTTTTTCAAAAACATTTCTTTTAAACTTTTTGTTCAAAAATTACAAAATTCATAAGACATTTTGTCAAATAGTTTTGTTCAAAAACATCTTTTTTTGAATTTTGTTTGAAAGCAGTGTAATTGATTAACATTTTCTTCCTAAACTTTTCCATAAAAAAAATTTCTTGGAATGGACAGTTTAGGATACGGTTGCGATCAATTGATTAGGGTTCAGTGTGGTGAGGTTAACAGGTCAGGACCAATTGATAAAGGTAACACCGATTTTGACCTCTCAAAAAGAGACACTCAGGAGCTAGGGTTTTGAAGAGTTTTCTGTTTGAAGAAAATGTTTTCGAACCAAACGTTATTCAAAAAGATGTCATTCAAAAAAGATGTTTTTGAACAAATTGTTCTAAAAAAATGTGAATTGAATTGAATCATTCGAAAAAGGTGGTTTCGAAAAAACTACAAAAAACAATTGCTACAGAACAGAAATTGATATGTTGCACTTTTTTCCAGTTTCTTTTCTAATGAAACTGCTGATGAAAACCGAGATAGTAGTACAACGGAATAAGTGTCGCATTAACTTTTCTCAAAATACCTCGCTATATAAAACAGTTATTTTTAGGTACATATTTTTTGTAGGTTTTCGTAGACACGCCTTTAATCTTACTAAAAGGGACAAAACCACCGTCGTAGGAGGCAGTAAATACAAATATATTTGCAACAAATTTAAAATTCAGGGAAAATTTTAAAATCTAGAGTAGCATAACCAAAAATACTAATTTAGTTTGGGCTATGGTTACTATCCTAATTAAAACAAATGGGTAAAATTAATGAGGTGCATCTTAATAAATCCACAAAGTAAGCAAATTGTGTCCCCATCAAAGCAATAAATCGAGGGCTTTTTCAAAAAAAGTAGGAAATATCCTTATCCAAATAGAACTCTGTTAATTTTTTACATTATCACTGCCAATTTTTCATAAAAAAAAGGAACTAAAAATATTTTTTTGTTATATACAAAAAAAAAGTGGCACTACACATATCTAGCTTTAAAATTGTAATAATGGGGGTGATCTAATTGTCTAGAAAGAAGCCTGACTGATGTTTAATGTGCGACTTCTATATTTGAGAACATAACCTCAACAATGCTATTAATATTAATTTTTATTGTATATTTTTTTTTTATACAAAAGAAAAGTGGCACTACACATATCTAGCTTTAAAATTGTAATAATGGGGGTGATCTAATTGTCTAGGAAGAAGCCTGACTGATGTTTAATGTGCGACTTCTATATTTGAGAACATAACCTCAACAATGCTATTAATATTAATTTTTATTGTCAATAAGTATCTATTCAGCTGTAAACTAAATTAAATTGCTTGTTTTAATAAGTTAGGTATTTACTGTTAATAAATAAATATTTTGCCTCCGTCACTGTATAAAGAATAAACATACGTCTGCTGTGTGTCGCACAGGGTTGCCATCGTCTTGCCAAAAATATTTCTCTTCTTTTCCAACTTATTGAATTGTTTTGATGAATGAATTTTTGCCGCGGTTCCTGGTCTCCTCCGGTTAATACGTTAATGGTAGTATAGCAAGACTCAAAAGGCAGAAAAAAAAGTATGTCAGATAAAATCCGCCTTAGAAATTTCTTGATAGCGTCCAAAAATTCAAGTTTTAAAAAAATCACTACTTTGGTGATATTGTCAAACTTTTGAATTTGACATGATTTTTTTTTAAATTGATAACTATTTTTATAAGTTGTGGTACTTGGGCCCATAGAGATAGGTCTTGCCTAATGAAAACCGTATCAATAAATATTTTGGCTTTTTTGATTTTGAGATATTTTGAAAAAGTGGAAAGGTGCAAACCGGAAAGTTCAGGGCTGATACGCAACTTAGAGAGACAAATCCACGAAATTTTTTTTGGTGTTTTACTTTTCTTGGGTCGATGTATAAAAGTGCCAATGCTTATCAAAATCCCCCAAAAATTGACGAAAATAGCGTTTTGCTGCCCGACCATAGTAAGACCCACCTAACTACGTTTTCACTTGTTTCGAGAAAAGCCAGTTTAAAGTTTAAATGCTTGCCATGCTTACATAGTAATTTTTTTTTTCAAATATAAAATTTTTTTGAACAAAAATTTGGTTATTTTTCTTAAAAAACAGATGAAAGTAACCTATTTAAAGCCATTTTCGGTCCTAACTCATTTTTGAGTTTTTTGCAGATAGGTGGGTCTTACTAAGGACGGCAGAATAGACCCCTTACATCAAGTTTAGTGACCCAAAATTTCTCAGTGTAGAAAACTTTCCTTCGTTTAAAACTTTTTGTCCCTCGTTATAAATAATAACGATGAGTGACAGTAAAGCTTAATAAAACTGTAATAAAAAACTTCCAAATTGATTTTGAAGTTTTTCTTCACGGCATATTTATAAAATTTTATTTACTTTTTGTTTATGGTGTTTTTCTTTTTGACAGTCCAATTAAAATTTTGTTCAAAAGTAAATTTTTATACAACCTAAATGAGTAGGTACAAAGAATTAATGGAAAGGATTGTTATTAAATTATACTTCAATTACCTTACTTTCAGTGGCGGATCCAGGGGGGGGGGGCAGAGGGGTCCGGGCACCCTCCTCCTGAAATGAAACTATTTTTTGGTCGAGGAAAAAAATTCCCCCACATTAATTCTAACAAAATTTACCCGCAACATAACTTTTTTTGAGAAAAATTACTTAGTATTCCATTTTCTATGCCTGTCAATTTTTATGTCAGACCAGCGGCGTGTCGTATAGCCGTAACCGAACCGAACCGAATCCCCCCCCCTGCCGCTTCTCTGCGCTTAGCGCCCCTGGCGTCCTTTGAGAAACAAGTAGAAAAACTAAATTTAACCCAAAATCAAATGGAGCCCCCCCCTCCGGCCCTTTTATCCACGCTACGCTACTGTGTTAGACGTAGACCTAATAAAAACAACATGGAAAAATTATGTTCTGGTTTTTAGTCTCCTTCTTTCCCCCCCTCCCCCCCCACCCCGAAATCCTGGATTCGCCACTGTTTACATCGAAAACATTAATTGTACCTATTATAAAATAAATTATTGTCAATCACAACAAGGTTTAACCAACGAATATCACCTATATCTTATATAAATTGTGGTTTAACTTTAAGCTTATTTACCGATTCTTTATATAAAAAAAGAAAAAGAAGAAAATATTTGCCATTAATATCAATCCAAGAATTCAGCTGGCAGTCACCATTGCATAGGTGCCAATTGGATTTTAAACTTAATATTTTCTGCTATTTCCACCTTTATCTAAGTTTTACTTGAAATATATTTCACTTTTGATTAAGAAGTTTAAAGGGAAAAGTCATAGAAATATAATAAAATTATGCAAAATGGACGAGAGGGGAAGAATAATCGAAAAATAATGAAAATTGTGTTACAAAATTTATTTAAATTTTGTTAAATTAAATTTTTGAATTGAAAAGATAGAGCTGATGATGACCCTTTCTTCAAAAAAGGTACAGATTGAGACTTAAAAATTTTACGGAAATCCCTCCATTACCTACCTGTGCGTTTTTCTAAAAAAATACTTTTTTTATTAACCCCTCCGTCGTTGCTTTCCTGGGCAAAAATGAAAAAAATAACTGCTAGAAGCGGATTTTTAGTAGACTAAAACACAAAAAAATTCTCTGCCAATATATGGGCCCCTAAGCTCACACTAGGTACTATAGTTATAGTGTACGTGTGAGCTAATATAACTAAAAACTGAAATATATTTTATTCAACTCCAGACTAAATTACCTTTTGTTTGATACCACACAAGCCATGTTTTGACTTAAACTCAAATTTTTGAAATCTACCCCCACCCTTAAAAAAAACAAAAAACTAAAATGTATTTTGTTAAACTCCGGACTCAATTACCTTTCGTTTGATATCACACACGCCATATTTTCACTTAAACTCTAATTTTTAAAATATACCCCCACCCTTTTTTTAAAATAAATTAAAATGTATTTTGTTTAACTGCAGACTCAATTACCTTTCGTTTGATATCACACACGCCATATTTTCACATAAACTCTAATTTTTGAAATCTACCCCCACCCTTTTATTTGGTTTGTGTTCGGTAGATTTTATTCATTCAGCCTAGGTACCAAATTTCATTAAAATCGGGCAAGCGGTTTTTGAGTTATGCGCGTTGGTCGTTACAGACAGACAGACAGACAGACAGACAGACAGACAGACAGACAGACAGACAGACAGACAGACAGACAGACAGACAGACAGACAGACAGACAGACAGACAGACAGACAGCCAGGCAGGCAGGCAGGCAGGCAGGCAGGCAGGCAGGCAGGCAGGCAGGCAGGCAGGCAGGCAGGCAGGCAGGCAGGCAGGCAGGCAGGCAGGCAGGCAGGCAGGCAGGCAGGCAGACAGACAGACAGACAGACAGACAGACAGACAGACAGACAGACAGACAGACAGACAGACAGACAGACAGACAGACAGACAGACAGACAGACAGACAGACAGACAGACAGACAGACAGACAGACAGACAGACAGACAGACAGACAGACAGACAGACAGACAGACAGACAGACAGACAGACAGACAGACAGACAGACAGACAGACAGACAGACAGACAGACAGACAGACAGACAGACAGACAGACAGACAGACAGACAGACAGACAGACAGACAGACAGACAGACAGACAGACAGACAGACAGACAGACAGACAGACAGACAGACAGACAGACAGACAGACAGACAGACAGACAGACAGACAGACAGACAGACAGACAGACAGACAGACAGACAGACAGACAGACAGACAGACAGACAGACAGACAGACAGACAGACAGACAGACAGACAGACAGACAGACAGACAGACAGACAGACAGACAGACAGACAGACAGACAGACAGACAGACAGACAGACAGACAGACAGACAGACAGACAGACAGACAGACAGACAGACAGACAGACAGACAGACAGACAGACAGACAGACAGACAGACAGACAGACAGACAGACAGACAGACAGACAGACAGACAGACAGACAGACAGACAGACAGACAGACAGACAGACAGACAGACAGACAGACAGACAGACAGACAGACAGACAGACAGACAGACAGACAGACAGACAGACAGACAGACAGACAGACAGACAGACAGACAGACAGACAGACAGACAGACAGACAGACAGACAGACAGACAGACAGACAGACAGACAGACAGACAGACAGACAGACAGACAGACAGACAGACAGACAGACAGACAGACAGACAGACAGACAGACAGACAGACAGACAGACAGACAGACAGACAGACAGACAGACAGACAGACAGACAGACAGACAGACAGACAGACAGACAGACAGACAGACAGACAGACAGACAGACAGACAGACAGACAGACAGACAGACAGACAGACAGACAGACAGACAGACAGACAGACAGACAGACAGACAGACAGACAGACAGACAGACAGACAGACAGACAGACAGACAGACAGACAGACAGACAGACAGACAGACAGACAGACAGACAGACAGACAGACAGACAGACAGACAGACAGACAGACAGACAGACAGACAGACAGACAGACAGACAGACAGACAGACAGACAGACAGACAGACAGACAGACAGACAGACAGACAGACAGACAGACAGACAGACAGACAGACAGACAGACAGACAGACAGACAGACAGACAGACAGACAGACAGACAGACAGACAGACAGACAGACAGACAGACAGACAGACAGACAGACAGACAGACAGACAGACAGACAGACAGACAGACAGACAGACAGACAGACAGACAGACAGACAGACAGACAGACAGACAGACAGACAGACAGACAGACAGACAGACAGACAGACAGACAGACAGACAGACAGACAGACAGACAGACAGACAGACAGACAGACAGACAGACAGACAGACAGACAGACAGACAGACAGACAGACAGACAGACAGACAGACAGACAGACAGACAGACAGACAGACAGACAGACAGACAGACAGACAGACAGACAGACAGACAGACAGACAGACAGACAGACAGACAGACAGACAGACAGACAGACAGACAGACAGACAGACAGACAGACAGACAGACAGACAGACAGACAGACAGACAGACAGACAGACAGACAGACAGACAGACAGACAGACAGACAGACAGACAGACAGACAGACAGACAGACAGACAGACAGACAGACAGACAGACAGACAGACAGACAGACAGACAGACAGACAGACAGACAGACAGACAGACAGACAGACAGACAGACAGACAGACAGACAGACAGACAGACAGACAGACAGACAGACAGACAGACAGACAGACAGACAGACAGACAGACAGACAGACAGACAGACAGACAGACAGACAGACAGACAGACAGACAGACAGACAGACAGACAGACAGACAGACAGACAGACAGACAGACAGACAGACAGACAGACAGACAGACAGACAGACAGACAGACAGACAGACAGACAGACAGACAGACAGACAGACAGACAGACAGACAGACAGACAGACAGACAGACAGACAGACAGACAGACAGACAGACAGACAGACAGACAGACAGACAGACAGACAGACAGACAGACAGACAGACAGACAGACAGACAGACAGACAGACAGACAGACAGACAGACAGACAGACAGACAGACAGACAGACAGACAGACAGACAGACAGACAGACAGACAGACAGACAGACAGACAGACAGACAGACAGACAGACAGACAGACAGACAGACAGACAGACAGACAGACAGACAGACAGACAGACAGACAGACAGACAGACAGACAGACAGACAGACAGACAGACAGACAGACAGACAGACAGACAGACAGACAGACAGACAGACAGACAGACAGACAGACAGACAGACAGACAGACAGACAGACAGACAGACAGACAGACAGACAGACAGACAGACAGACAGACAGACAGACAGACAGACAGACAGACAGACAGACAGACAGACAGACAGACAGACAGACAGACAGACAGACAGACAGACAGACAGACAGACAGACAGACAGACAGACAGACAGACAGACAGACAGACAGACAGACAGACAGACACATATACGGACATAAGAGGCGCTGTGGGGACTCCTACTTTTCACATGCGTTGCGCGGACCACTAGATAGAATAGAGATAAATTAAATGTTTAAAAACAAGTGTTTTTTGAGGCGCTCCAGTAAGTTGGAAACCTACTCAAAATTTTCAAAAATGTCAAAATAAAGAAAATCTGTCAAACAGGTTTCACATGCGATGTGAGGTCCCTACGTTGTGAGGTCCATAAACGATGTGTGGTCCTTAGTGACGTCGGCGTCGCGGCGCCTCCAAAAGTATGAAAATCGAAATGTCGCGTCGTTGCGCGGTCCGCTACAACAAATGGCTGAGATAAGTACGATAAGGATTTATTTCCCAGACGGACCGATATTTTATATATAATGTGTGGATGTTTTGCGACACGAGGCCCTAGCAGGGTAAAAATTTGGACAGAGCGTCGCTGCGTGGACTGCCTGAATTAATAGCTACTCTACAAAAATAAAAATCAAATTTGAATTTATTGGATAAAAACTACATTTCTTAGACAGAGGTCTGTTTATGAAATTTACTTTATGCCTAGTACAATATTTATACACGCCCCAGCTGGCGTAAACTTCAATACTCCACTTAGCGTAAATATGGCTAATTAATAATTTGGGCACTGTTCAAACTTGACCCCTTATAGGGCTTGTCTATTCTTATATTTTGAGAAAATTCTAAACTCATTCTTTCATTGCCTTGCCAATTGTGTCTGAATTCATTTCCTTAATTATTACTGAACCTATTTAGATGAAAACAGGCATAATCGTAAAAATCAATATCAACATTTTCCTAGGTATATAATTATACAGTTCGGTTCAGTTTGCTTTATGCTCGAAATAAAAAGTTCTTTTTCGACTACCACCAAACCGATTTCAACGGCTCCTAGCTTATTGTGTGAATAAAGTTTTTTTTATAAATCCAAAACTATTTCTAGAAAAATTCTCGATCATAAAAATAAAAGGGCCTCTTTAATGGGTCAAGTTTGATTCTCTCCGCTATTTTGGATTTTAAGACGGATTAAAAAGAAAGATTTTTATATATATATATATATATATATATATATATATATATATATATATATATATATATATACACGTTTTTTCACTGAAAACTGTTAATGGCCTATATCTTAAAAACGGTAACGAATTTGGAAAAACCCTCGGACACGTCGATTTTGTGTGCGAGGGGGACACTTTTTGGCTATCTTGAAATTTTTGTAGCACGCACCATCTTCGAGGGGTATACTTTACCCCTATATTTTGAATAGGGAAAATGGGTCTAGTAGTACTTTGTTTTGAAGTTCGCTTGAATATCTTTACAACCGTGTAAGAGTTTCGAAAATCCATCGATGTCTTTTTGAGATATTTGCTGAGAAAAAATGTTACAATACCTTTTTAGAGAACATAAAATGTTCTTTTAAATAGCGTATTACAAAGAAGTGTTTAAGCTATTATTGGCACTACAGGGGCGTCCGCATATTGAGGTGATTTTTTTCTAATTAATTTTTAAAAATTTTTTATTTATTTTGTTAAAAACTAAGCTTTTGGAAAAACCTTGTTTTGCTCTATTTTGTTGAAAATATAATTATCTTTAAAACGATATGTATCTAGTGGGTTTTTGTAAACAGGGAACACTCATAAAGAATATACGCATGAATAGTGAATTTTTTTTAATCACAAACGCCCCTGGTGTATTAACGGCTATGTAAATGTTATAACTACACACATGGTTCAAAAGAAAATTTAATTGTCGATAACACATGGTAAAACGTTTTTCTCGGTAGAGCTGGTTTTACAAAAAATTGGTAAAATACTTGATAACAATACTTTTTTTGTGATTAAAAAAAAATCCCTAAATATGTTGTATATTCTTTGAGTGTTTCCCGTTAACAACAACCCACTAGATTAAACCAGTGGCTTTAGTTGGATTGCCTAAAATGGTAATAAAACACAAAAAAAAAACACTAAAAAGAAAACAAGTATTTTTGATTTAACCAGTAGTTTTAGTTGGATTGCCTAAAATGGCAATAAAACACAAAAAAAAACGAAAAAGAAAATAAGTATTTTTTGGTTAAACCAGTGGCTTTAGTCGGATTGCCTAAAATGGTAATAAAATACCAAAAAAAAACGAAAAAGAAGACAAGTATTTTTTTATTAAACCAGTGGCTTAAGTTCGATTGCTTGAAATGGTAGATAATAAAACTCTGAAAAAAAACGAAAAAGAAAACAAGTATCTTTAGATTAAACCAGTGGCTTTACTTGGATTGCCTAAAATGGTAATAAAACACCAAAAAAAAACGAAAAAGGAAACAAGTATTTTGTTTATTAAACCAGTGGGGCCCATATATTGGAATGCCTAAAATGGAAATAAAACATGAAAATGAAAACAAAATTTTACATCAAAACGAAAACAAAGGTCATGCGATGCGATTTCACACATGCTCAAAAATAAAAATATCTATTTTTTTTAAATTTTAATATTTATATTTATTTTTATTTGTATAAACCCAGCATAAGAAACTATGGCTGAATACTAACCAAACAAATCCTGAAGTCCGTCTTTAAAAGTATTGTAGTTCAAGGGGCCGACTACTGGTTTTGAAAAAAATATTCAGTCGGCCGCCCGGCCGACTAATAGATTTTTAGAATTATGCGCTACCAGTAGTCGGCCATCAGAAAAAAAAACTAGGTTGTGATTATTTTTTACAAGCTTTTATCAAAGAAGATATATCAACAAGAAGCGAAATACTGTCACTCAAAACATTGTTCATATGGGAAACAAATATGTGACGTCACGCTTAGCCCAAATGAAACCAAGGCCAACACAAAAATAGAGGCCACGACCCTGAAAAAATCAGCTGTTCTCCCGGGGCTGAATTTTACATTGGGTCTTATGGGAGGTCAGACGTTTTTTTATGATATTTTCAAAATGGCACTACAGATTTCCGCCAAATTTCAGTGAAATATTCTTAGACACCATCCCGACATTCCACCAAAGGTTTGTAAGGAAGCAACATGATTAAAAGTTTAAAATCTTCAAGATTTAGCATTCCTTATTTTGAATTCAAATTACCCGCCATGTACCACATGCCAACTGTTATATTTGACATGTATTTGACTTTGTCATATGTGATTGTCACATTCGCTTCTGCTTTAAACTTAATTTTTGTGTGAGCTAATGAAGCGGTTATGAAAAATTAGGGCTTACTATACATTTAAAAAAAATTGTTCTGCCAGAATAAATTAAAAACAATCTCAAAAACGGCTTTATTTAACAAAAAATCAAATATCCATGAACCGTCATTCCAACTTCAAAATTTTAAAGACAATCAGCTGTGTCGTAACGTGACCATCAAACAAAAATCAGCCCCGGATGTGACGTCAACAAAGTGGAGGATCGTGGCCCGTCCATTTTGATAGCCCTGATGAAACTAATGCAGTTATATTACACTCAGAAAAATTTTGTGTAACTGTGGTTTGTGGTGCATTTTTATTACACGAAGAAAAAAATCAAATTAAGAGGGACATTGCACCTATACAGGGTGTCATTAAAAGTTTGTAAAAAACTTTGACGGGTAATAGTACACATAAAAATAAGAAAAAAAGTTCATATGAACATAGGTCCTAAAATGCATAGTAGGGGAGCTACGGGCACCAAAAGGGTTAATATCGAAAATGGTTTTTTTTATACAGCAACTTTAAAAAGCTATGGAATTTTACAAAAAATTGCAAATGTCAATTAATTTTGACCCTTCATATTGTGGTAAGGTAAAAAAATAATTACTTAACTCAAAAGGGTACTTTTGGTAGGGGTGGGGGGTTGTTTTAACAAGAATTTTTTTTTGTATTGCATTTTTTTACATTTTGAGTTCATTTTTAAAAACTACTTCCTTTTTTAAGTAAAAAAGGTACTCTTGTCCAAAGTCGCCCAGAGCAACGGTTTACGAGATAATTGATTGTAAAAGTTATCCTGTTTATGCGAGGTACTTAATTTTTTTTCGGATTGTATTTTTTTACATTCTAAGTGCATTTTGGAAATCTTCTCACCTTTTTACGTCGAAAAGGTTCTCTACTCCAAATTCGTATGTATAAAAAAAACCATTTTTGATATTAACCCTTTTGGTGCCCGTAGCTCTCCTAGTATGCATTTTAGGACCTATGTTCATATGAACTTTTTTTCTTATTTTTGTGTGTACTATCACCTGTCAAAGTTTGTTACAAACTTTTAATGACACCCTGTATAATCATATAACTGTGGTCACAGAAAATTGACCCTTTTTAAATTTTTATTTGATTGTTTGCAAGAACGGTTATATATTTTTATCGAGAAAAATCGGTTACGGAATTAAATAGAAAAAATAATAACTAACAAATACACAATAATTAATGTAATATTTATAAAAATCTAAGTAATATTATATTCTTTAAAGATTCTTCCGGGCCATTTTAAATTTGAAAATTATTAGAAAAAGGAAATTAAGGGGATTGACAATAAAACAAATTTTGTTAAAGTAGAGATTTTTATAAAACGTTTATTGTTTTAGAAACAGGAACAAACCCAACCACAATTGGGAGAAAATACAATTAATAGCTATTTACGTTACTAGACCTGTAAAGATTTCCGGTCGTGTATCGTACGTATTTTTTTTAAACCGGTATAAAACAGCACAAACACAACTAACATGTAAATAATATTTTTTTAAAAACGATATGAAACACTACAACCATGCTACTCTACATGTAGATATTAAAGTACTTACTCAAAAGCTTTTATATTTATAAATATCAAAAAACCCATAGGTTGCATTTATAATTGACTATATTTCAATTAATTCTTGCTTAATTTTAAATGTCACTTTATATTTTAGATCATTTTTAAAAAAAGGACCGTAAAAATGGATTTTCCGGTCTCTTTTTCCGTGCCTTTGGAAAACGGAAAATTTTCCAAAAAGAAAAAAGTATACGCAAAAGACTTGTTTTCCAGTCGGTTTAAAAAAAATTAATTACAGCTAAAACATGCAAAAAATTGTGTTTATAAAACAAATTCTAACGAATATAAACATAAATAAGGTGGTCTCAGGCGGGGACAATCGCCATTTTCCAGAGAACTTCAAAAATAAGAGGCACATTCTGGTGTATTACACACCTACATGCAATTCTTTTATGTCAACATAAAGAAAATTTCCACTAGGCACTAGAGAAATGGATTAGTCGGATAAAATGATTTGGAGTCAGCCGCGGCTCGTGCCGGTGGCGAGCTGAAGACGCACATTATAAATAACGGGTACAAACCTTCTCTTTTAAAACTCGTTACATTCTAGAACTCATCGAACATGCTACACCAGTTGAAAGGGATAACTAATATATTTATTGGCCAAAGTGAAATATGCATCCCTATATACAGGACGTGGCTCCATTATACAAATAAACAAATAAGTTTACCATTCAAACACAGTAAATTACAGGGATTCCTGACAGTATTTTTGCTAGTAAAGTTTTGATTTTTTTTTGTTAGTGTAAAACAAAAATTGCACAGTTTTTTCTTTGAGTGTAATAGTACTGCATTACTGTCATTCAGGTTTTGTCGCTTCTTGTTGATATATTTTCTTTGCTTTTATTTAGCTTCAGATGTTCTAACTAACTATCAAATCTTGTGAAGCGTTTTTGACACACTTCCCATTATCCGATTTGGATGAAATTTGGTACACACATAGTGGTCCCATGACAATACAACATTAAGAAAAAAATATCCTCCCACCCCTACCCCCACCCCTTCTATAGAAAAATGTGATTTTGACACACTTCGCGTTATCCGATTTGGATAAAATCTGGTATACACATAGTGGTCCGATGATAATACAATAATAAGAAAAAAATATCCTCCCCCCCTACCCCCACCCCCCTCCATAGAAAAATTTGTTTTTGACACACTTCCCGTTATCCGATTTGGATGAAATTTGGTATACATATAGTGATCCAATGACAATACAATATTAAGAAAAAAATATCCTAACCACCAACCACCCCTACCCCCACCCCTTAATAGAAAAATTAGTTTTTGACACACTTCCCCTTATCCGATTTGGATGAAATGTGGTATTCACATAGTGGTCCGATGACAATACAACATTTAAAAAAATATCCTCCCACCCCTACCCCCACCTCCTTCCATAGAAAATGCATTTTTGACACCCTTCCCATTATCCGATTTGGATGAAAATTGGTATACATATAGTGGTCCGATGACAATACAACATTGAAAAAAAAAATCCTGCTAGATTGATTCTTGCAAATAGTGATATTTAATTGATACGGATATCTTATCGTGCTAACATCGTCAAAATTTCCATCAGTCGGCCATCGCTTTTATTATTATGATAATATTAGAATGTTAGAAAATTATTTTTTAATTTTTAGTGCATTTTATAAAAGCTTGTGACTTAAAAAAGATTTTTTACCAATTTATTTACGATTTTTAGCTTTAAATTACTACAAAAATACCTCCCAAATAATATCATAGAGTAAGTAATACATACAGAGGTCCGAAGCTTACGGAGCGCGAGGCGAACCGGTTTGATCACAGGCTTTTGTCTTCACGCAAAACTCTGAAATCAAATTGGGTTTCCCCTCGGGAAGTTGCCGGTGTTACCAAGAAGGATGTATTTCTCTGTAAAAATATGCTGTCCATCGATCGATTGGTGACCTTGAACAGAAAGTATATAACGCTATGTACTTTGTGCCTCGAGCCTTCGCGCGTCGCCTTGATTCAGACTCAGTCTTGATTCAGTCGACGTCTGGCTTTCAGCGGTATTACATCTGTTATAAAAGACTTTGCGCGGCAATGAAAGTTTTCTCCTCT
The DNA here is from genome assembly GCA_963576565.1 of Aspidapion aeneum. NCBI lineage: Eukaryota > Metazoa > Arthropoda > Insecta > Coleoptera > Brentidae > Aspidapion > Aspidapion aeneum. The sequence continues at coordinate 182,090,258 of OY755038.1, read as the reverse complement.
CACGAAGTAAATAGCCTATCGATGGTCTAACTGCAATACCCCGTATCTAACATTTTGATCATTTTTAGATTATTTGTGATTTAGGCTACTTTCATAGTGTATAATACTATAAGACATTATATGCGTGGGAAATGACAAATATATCAAATATATTTTTTTATACCCAATAACCCTAACCGAACCTATATGTGTTACCTAAACTGTTTTTCGCTATATAGCAAATAAATTTTTTTATACCCAATAACCCTAACCGAACCTATATGTGTTACCTAAACTGTTTTTCGCTTCCCCTGTAAAGTTTCATTTTTTCAGATACGGGATATTGCAGTTAGGCCATCGCTATACTGCCCTCAAATGAAAAAACCACGTATTCAACAAAATCGCTATTTTCAGAAAATGAAGGGTAAAGTTTTGGATGCAAATAAAACACAAATTTATTTTCCGGAATAAAACTGCACTTGATAGAGAATTAATCAGAGTTTTAACCAAATATATTTTTTTGTCCGATGTCTCAAAATCCAAGATGGCGGACTTAATTAAAATGTACCCTTCAAAGATGCTCGTTTATTTTTGTGTTGCGAACATGTTTTAATCACTTTTTTAAATTAGTTAAAAGGCTGCATTCTTGCCACGCACAGCAAGGTATGAACTAGCAAAATCGGTTCGGTGGTTCTAAAAATATATATTTTTGTTTCATCCATTGTTTTGCATATTATGCGATATCCTTGCCAATCATGTCTGCATTTATTTCCTTATGACTTCATTACTACTAAACCGATTTTGATGAAGTAAAAAACATCCTGTTGAGAATTGATTGCTTTTTAAAGATCATGACCAAAATTTATCGCCATCTTAAAATTTAAGATGGCGGACACTGCGGACAGAATCATACTTGATTCTTTAAAATGGCGTGTTGATTCTTATTTTCCGAAAATATTTTAGTTTTTTTTAATTTGTAGAAAACCACTACTTTTCCCTCACACAACGACGTACAAATTAGTAAAATATCTGTGTGGTGGTTCTCAAAAAATCTATTTTTGCTTCAACCATTGTTTTACAGATTCTACGATTGCATTGCCAATCCTTCTGCATTCATTTCCTTATAAATTCGTTATTACTAAACCAATTTTAGCGAAATAAAAAAAATCGTGGTGAGAATTGATTGCTCTTTAAAGATTCTTATCGAAATTTTCCGCCATCTTGGAAATTAAGATGTCGACCAGAATCATACTTGATTCTTCAAAATGGCGTGTTTATTCTTATTTTGCGAAAATGTTTTAGTTTTTTTTTATTTATAGAAAAACACTATTCTTATCCCGCATAAAGAGGTACAAATTAATAAAATCGGTGTAGCGGTTCTTACAAAATCGGATTTTTTTTAACCATTGTTTTACAAATTATACTTGTCTGCATTTTATAAATTCATTATTACTGAACCGATTTTAGTGAAATAAAAAACATCATGCTGCAAACTTTAAAGATCAATCAGTTTGCGCCATGATGTTATTTATTTCACTAAAATCGGCTTAGTAATAATGAATTTATAAAGAACTGAATGCAGACAGGATTGGCCATGCAATCGTATAATTTGTAAAACAATGGTTAAAACAAAATCAGATTTTGTGAGAACCAACCAAGCTTGTTTTTATTTTAAGGATGTGGTGTTAATACATTAGTTAGAGCAAAAAATTTAAAAAGGCTCTCCGTTTTCGGTCTAGAAGATAATCAAAAAGTGACGCCTTATATTTGAAAAAATTAGTTGCTTTGTATAACTTAAACCATATATAGGGCGGCTCAAAAATATATTGTATTTTACAAAAATATATTTTTTTAAAATGCCCATAACTTTACTTAACTATCACCTAATTTTTTCTTATTAGTTTTTTTGGAAAGGAGGAGCTTTAAGTTTTATTAGAAAAAAATATTTTTTTATAAATTAAAATGAGTCTTTGACAATTTATCATTTCTTAAAAAAATATTGTCCAATTTTTATAATTGTGGTCATTTTGAGAAGCCACAATACTTAACAAATAATTTAATTTTACAACTGACATTTCATAAATATTCAAGATGATGGACAAATTTTAATGTAAGGTTATTTTGCAACAAATTTGATATGGTCCTGCGGGTATTCTGTGAGGTACTCGGTTTTTCTTCTTTTCACGACGATCAGATAAATTTAAAAATAATCGTGAAATAGAAGGCAATGGATCTTCCAAGCACCATTGACCCCAATAACGTATTTAAAAAAATAATAAAAGGCCTATAAAGTTTTGTGTTACATAAGTTATAATATAGTATAAATTTTCCTTTTCTGTTTTTCTGTTTTTTAGGAACTCTTTATTTTCACCCTGTATAATAATTGCCTGGACAAAAATTTTCAAAAAACTTTCTTAAAACGAAATAAAGCAACTATTTACAAATGCAACACTATAATTCTTATCACAGGAAAATGATTATAATTTTGTACCCAATGTCCAACATGTAACACAGAGCCATTCCCCCGTGCGTCAGCGTCGGTGAAGAGAGCAAACATGGAGGTGTCAAAAAGCGCATCAATTTGTTGTAACAAATTAAAGTTTAAAAAATAATCGACTTTTTGATTTTTTTATTAGATCCTGTTTTACCGGCCTATGCAGGTGTACTGACAAATAACCTTAGTGTCAGTTTAAAAAGCAAACATGAGAGTATCAAAAAAGCGCATCAATTTGGGTAACAAATTTAAGTTAAAAAAAAATCGATTATTAATTTTTTTTGTTAGATCCGGTTTTACCGGCCCATACAGGTATACTGACAAATAACCTTTATGTCAATCAGAAGAGCAAATAAGGGAGTGTCGATAAAGGGAATCGATTTGGTGTAACAATTTAAAGTTGGATTTTTTAATTTTTCTATTAGATCCTCTTTTACCGGCCTATGCACGTACTCTGCCAACTAACATTAATGTAAATCAAAAGGGCAAATGCAGGAATGTCGAAAAGGCAAATCAACTTGGTGTAACAAAAAAAATCTATTAAATTCTGTTTTACCGTCCCATATGACGTATTAGTTCAGGCACTACATCCCAGATTCAAGCGATATGCTGCTTTTAATGATAGAAGCAACACACTTGGTATGGATAGACATAAGACTCGCCCGAACATTTTACGAAAGGAAATCACCCCCCCAACCCTAGCAGGGGGGTGGTTCCTCACCTCAAACGTACTTTTTGATAGATTTTTGCCAACTTTTTCAAAAATCTTTGGGAGATACAGTTTCCTTTTTAATAATGTACGGCAGTGGTGCACGTTCCATTAGCGTACAAAAAAAGGGGAAAATTAAAAAAGAAGAAAAAACTTGTTTTTTGTGGCATTTTTTATCTTTAACACTATTTTTTTTTTCAAATAAATATTTTTGGTTAAAAGCCCATTATATACAGTTAAATACTCATTAAGCTAGACATCTGTTTTTTTAAATAGCCGCCTTGAAATAAAAATAAATATGTTTGTAGAAATCCTTATATCAAACAAAAATGTTGAACAGTCATCTTTGTAACTCAGTAAATAAATATGAGATTAAGTAAAAAATTATTTTTGGTTAGTAATAACTTTAAACTGACTTTTTCTAGCTGACCTTTCTTAAAGTAGGTATGGGGGGCATCACTCCTTTCACCCCTCTGAAAAGTGCTCTCTTACAGTATTTTCCCAACTTTTAACTTAGCAAAAAACAACTAAGTAACAATTATTAAGGCTGATAAAAAGTACTCTCTAACGATGTATAACACGCCGCCCTTACATCAGTGGCGCTTTTATAGGCATTTAAATAAATAAGAAGTGTGGAAAAAACTTTTTTTTTAATTTTCTTAAATTTTACTGTCCTACATATTTGGTTTTAAAACATTTTTAAAGCCAAAGAAATTTCCTTTCCAACGTTGTACATCACTTTCCCTTCAACGCAGCTGTAGATCTTAAAAAATATCGAAAAAAACATTTAGGGGGGATCCACCCCCCACCAACAGTGGGCGGATGGTTTCCCCACCAAGTGTGTTGTTTTTCTCATTGAACGCAGTGTGTATTAGTACTGTTCCACCATGGTTGTCTTAAATAAAGATTAAAGTGTATACCAAATTTGATCATTTTTGGTGCGTTTATGCTAGATCTACCGCTGCCTTAAGGGGGGAGTGATATACATCGTCGGAAGAAAATTTCTTCAGCTTTCAAAATAAGTTTTACAACCAGTATGTAGGACAATAAAATTTAAGAAAATTAAAAAAATATTGTTTTTTCCACACCTCTTATTTATTTAAATGCCTATAAAAGGTGCGCCACTGAGGTAAGGGGGTCGTGTTATACATCGTTAGAGGACTTTTGGTCAGCCTCAATAACTATTACTTAGTTGTTTTTGACCAAGTTAAAAGTTTTCAAATAATTAGAAATATTGTGTAAAAGATCACTTTTGAGGTGGGCGAGAGGATAGTCACAGCATATTATTTTAAAAGGCTTTCCGTTTTCTGTCTAGAAGCGAATCATATTACTTTTTGACAACAGACCATTTCCCCCTAATTTGACCCCGCTGAATCCGAATATCTCTGTTGCCAACTCGAAAAATCGACAGAGACGGAGAAAATCCCCCCCAAACCCCCAAAAACCTGTTTTTTTCAGTTTTATGCAATTTTCTCGAAAACTTTTTTTTTAATCAAAAATTGCAAAGAACAGTTTTTTGTAGAGAATAAAATTCCCTTTCCTACGATGTATTGGTCAATAAGGTTAGGAAAAGCAACCAGCTCTTCAGTGGCGTACGTAAATTGAGATTATTTAGAAAAAACATGTTTATTATAGGTTTTTCAAAATTTTCTCAAAAACTACACTTTTTAGGAAGAAATATGTGGTATACTTTATTGTAGAACATAACATTTTCTTTTAAAAACTTTATTAAAATGTCGAGTTGTTGCCATATTTAAGGCTTCAGGGGCGTACTAATATAAACTTAGTTTCAAAAATAACTTAAATAATCAGTTTCTCTTGCATATTTAAATATCTTTTCTAACTAAGATTTTTAGAAAAGAATGTGCCTTTATTCTTTATTGAGGAGAAGAAAATTTCATAAATAAAATAGAATAAAAAGGAATAAAGTTATGATAAATACTTCAAAAAGGTTCGTAATTTATACCTACTAAAATAAAATGTTTCCAAATTAAAATAAACTGTTTTTTGATTAGATTAGATATTTTGATTTATCTAAAAAAGTTCTTTAAAGCAAAAAACAGCGGTGGTTATAAGGGGAGGGGGCATAGGAGCCATGCCACCCCCCCCCCTAAGCAATATTTTTGTGCAGAAAGTAACAGTAGTAACTTTGACACAGGTGTTTTTGGATATTTTTTTAAGCATATGGAACTAAAAATAAAGTGGTGAATCTTATGCAACGGTTTGGGGGGGGGGGCATAATTATAATTAGGTACTCATTGAAATTGAAATTGAAATTGAGATTTTGATGGAAATTGAATGAAACCCGTAACAAAAATAATATTTTTTAGTCATTTTTGCAATTTACGGACGCCCCTGGAGAGTTTTCTATACTATGGGTTTACATTTTGTGACACACTGTTTAAAAGGACATTTTATTATCGGGCCCGCCGCCGAAGCCATAAAAGGTCGAAAGTACAAAAGGTCGAAAAAAACTCGACAAAACAAAATATTAAAAATACAAGTTTACCGTATCAAGTCGAATTGACCTGTCCAGTCGATGTGGACCCGCGGCCGTACTTTCGATCTTTTGTACTTTCGATCTTTTGTACTTTCGACCTTTTGTACTTTCAACCTTTTGAACTTTCGACCTTTTGTTTTTTGATCTTTTGTACTTCGACCTTTTGTACTTTTGACCTTTTGTATTTTCGACCTTTTGTACTTTCGACCTTTTGTACTTTCGACCTTTTATCCGCGGCTCTTTATTATCCACCGAAAACCTAATAAGACACAAAATTGATTAGTTTGGATTGATCTTAAATAATTTCTTTAAATTAAGAACACCACTGGAGCGGTAAATATAAAATAACTTCCACTTTGTTATACATCGTTTGAAAGAAATTTATTGGCTATGACGAAGTATAAAACACATTTTTTGATAAAGACCTTGGTTTTTAAGAAAACTGAATAAAACGTATGAAAAACATGTTTTTTTAATGATTTGTTGAAATCATCCCCATTGACGGACGTCGCTGGAGAGTTTGCTATAAGTTAAACCTCACCAAGTTTCACATTTTTAAAAAGGGAATTTCCCTGTCTACAAAAAAGTGTAGAACAAGTTTTTTCATGTTAATCTTAGTTTTTGAGAAAATTAGATAAAACTTGTAACAAAAATGGTTTATTTTCTGTTTTTTTTTTTTAATTAATTTAATTTACGGATGCCCCTGAATTTTATTTATAAAACCGATTTAATCATGTTATACGTCATTTTGAAGGAAATTTTATTGAGTATACCAAAATGTATTACACGGTTTTCTGTAGATATAAGTTTTTTTTAAAAAATTAAATAAATCTTGGAAAAAAACAGATATTTTTTCAACTTTTTTTAATTACTTCAATTAACGGACGCCGCTGGAGAGCTTGTTATTAGTCTAACTTTATTAAGTTATACCATGTTGACACGGGAATTTTATTGTCCACAATAAAGTATATTTTACATTTTTCTCTTAGAAGCTTAGTTTTTAAGAAAATTTAAAAAAACCTCAAACTTTCAGATTTTGGGGGGTCTGGGGGGGTTTTTAGAGGTTTTTGCAGCCATTTAAAAAAATAATAATATGTTATTATTTTTTAATTATACAAATATATGTTTTGAATGTACACCTGTGACAATTTGGGCTTTCCAGCGGCAATTTAAAATTCCACCGCCATTTTCGCCGCCATCTTGAATATCTCAGCCCCTGTCAATATTTCGAGTTGGCAACAGGGATATTCGGATTCAGCGGGGTCAAAATTGGGGGAATTGCCCATTTGCTAAAAAGTAATATAAAATGCTTCTAGAAAGTGGATTTGCCCGAATCTTGCCTGAACTAGGAGGAATGCCCCCTCGCCCCAATTTAAATGAATTCAACTTGAAAAATTAAGTTTTAAGTTAATACTAATCAAAAATATTTCTTTACTCACCTTGAGTCTTGTTTACTTAATTACAAAAATTAATGTTCAACATTTTTGTTTTAAAGCGGCTACTTTCAAAAGTTATATCTAACTTATTAAATATTTGTATACAATGGGTTTTTGAACAAAAATATTTTTTTGAAAAAAACAATGTGTTAAGGATACAAAATGCGACAAGAAAAATTTAAAAAAACATATAAACATTTTTCCTTGTTTTCGTAGGTCTATAGAACGTGCACCACTGCCTTTAGAGGGTACTAAGGTACCTATATGGTCAAAAAGGAAATTTTATCCGCTTGCAAAATAATATTTAGAATAATTTTAGAAAAGTTGACCGTTTTCGAGTTATTAGCAAAAACCGTCAAAAAGCACTTTTAAGGGGGGAACCACCCCCCTGCCAGGGTTGGGGGGGTTCCCTTTCGTAAAATGTTCGGGCGAGTCTATCCATACCAAATGTGTTGCTTCTATCATTAAACGCAGTATCGCACCCCGTAGGGCCTGAACTATACAGGGTGTCCCATAACTTAGGGGCCATAGGCCAACAGGTGATAGAGGAGATCATGCCTGATAAAAAAGTTTTTATGATGCATGGGTCAAAACACTTTCTTTGTCGAGATACAGAGCATCAAAGATGGCGATTTTTTTGATAATAACTTTTTAAAAAACGCTGTAAAAATATGAAATTGGGTAAAGTCGTGTATTAGAACAAGAGCAATAAGTTGAAATACAAATTATTTTTAACAAAATTAGTCGGTAAATTTTTTTTAGAAAAAACTATTTTTTGGTATAAACTTTTATGAATAAAATATTAAACGCAATTTTTTTAAAATATAGACATAATAATAAAATATTATTAATATTTTTTAAAAGAATAAGTAAGCAAAAATTAATTTTTTCAAAAAATTATTATTTTTTTATGTGGTTATTTTGACAGCCTGTATCTCAATCTCAACTTGTTTTTGTATCAAAAAAAGAAATACCACATTTTTGAATCCCAATGGCTGTGACAAATTTTAAAAATCCTATATCTTAAAAACAGATGTGTGACCCTTATGTTATATAAACTTTTTTCTTGGAAATAACCTCCTCTATCACCTGCTGCACTATGGCCCCTAAGTTATGAGACACCCTGTATAAAGTTGTAAGGACTAACAACCTCCCATAATATATTTTTTCAATGCTTAATGTATTTCTCAAATTTAGGTTTTTTGCAAGGGGTGGGTCGATCGCCGATTTTTGTACACCAAAGGGAAATACCTACGGTATAATACTTACAGTATTTCCTCCAATTTCAATGGTATTTTCTAGTATTTCCCAAGCACTTCCCGGTATTTCCTAGTATATTTCCCAGAACTTCCCAAGTATTTCCTGGTATTTACCCTAACCTGTACACCAAAAGGAAATACCGACCCACCACTCGATTTTTTACAAATGCCTGACATTTGCAAAAGAGTAGTTATTTAGTTTTATTTTTCTTTGATTAAAATAAATCGATCCATGACGGATCTGATACCTTCCTAGCTAGCCTATTAGCACAAGTGAAGCTATGATAATCAGCTTTGAATGCACTTTTTTGTAATGCTCCTACATAGTTTTTTTTATTGAGCAAAATCTAGTCTACTATATTCTGAAAACCGCATATTGATGCGATGCTCCTTTCAAAATTTTAATTGTCAAAAAACTGTCATTAGCGTTATTGGATTTTGAAAAACTAATCAGCTCGTTAGAGTGTCGAATACGATTTTATGAAAACCGGTTCAGCGGTTTAGGAGCTATCGTGTTACGGACAGACACACACATAGACAGACATCACGACGATATTAATAGGATAGGTCAAAATACACCCAAATAACACATTTTCGGCGTTATCACAAAAAAAATTTTTTCGTCGAAAACAATACCTTTATTAGCCATTGTTGTGCGGGCTAGTAAGGTCAAAATACTTAAGGTATTAAGGACTCTCTTATTTACCACAATTTCTTATCCACTTCTTGCACAGCTCCACATTTCTGGGAAATGTAAATTGCCTCACACCAGCAGAACAACCATATTTAGACTTTCCACAATTAAAATACATACATTTGTTTCCGGAATATTTAATATTATCCATATCGCACCCTTAAATCTAAAGAGACGCAACTCAAAAGTTTTGAAAATGAGTTTATGTAACAAAAATGCATTCAAATGTGCTTTTTAACTAAAGATCACCAAAATTTACTTTGTTTACAATTTTTCGGGAAATTATGGAAAACTTTTGTTTATAAGCACAAAGTTAAAATATGAGCTAAAAAGACACGGAATGGGACAACTGGGCGCCGCCAACTGGGCGCCTCCAACTCGGCGCCGCCAACTGGGCGCCGGACCAACTCGGCGCCGGGCCAACTCGGCGCCGGGCCAACTCGGCGCCGCCAACTGGGCGCCGGCCAACTCGGCGCCGGACTAAAATTTTTTTTTTTTGATAAAATGTGTGGATGAAAAATAAAATATATTATTTATATAATAACATCTTTAAAAAATCACTTACGCAATTTTTTACAAACTTTTATATTTAGCTTCAGATGTTCTGTCTAACTAACTATCTATCAAATCTTGTGAAGCGTTTTTGACACACTTCCCATTATCCGATTTGGATGAAATTTGGTACACACGTAGTGGTCCCATAACAATACAACACTAAGAAAAAAATATCCTCCCACCCCTAGCCCCACCCTTTCTATAGAAAAATGTGTTTTTGATACACTTCCCGTTATCCGATTTGGATAAAATTTGGTATACATATAGTGATCCGATGAGAATACAATAATAAGAAAAAGATATCCTCCCACCCCTACCCCCACCCCCTTCCATAAAAAAATTTGTTTTTGATACACATCCCGTTATCCGATTTAGATGAAATTTGGTATATATATAGTGAGTGATCCGATGACAATATAATATTAAGAAAAAAATATCCTCCCACCCCTACCCCCACCCCCTTTCATACAAAAATGTTTTTGACACACTTCCCATTATCCGATTTGGATGAAATTTGGTATTCACATAGTGGTCCGATGACAATACATTAAAAAAAATATCCTCCCACCTCTACCACCACCCCTTCCATAGAAAATGCGTTTTTGACACCCTTCCCATTATCCGATTTGGATGAAATTTGGTATACATATAGTGATCCGATGACAATACAATATTAAAAAATATATATCCTCCCACCTCTACCCCCCCCCCCTTTCATAGAAAAATGAGTTTTTGACACACTTCCCATTATCCGATTTGGATGAAATTTGGTATACATATAGTGATCCGATGACAATACAATATTAAGAAAAAAATATCCTCCCACCTCTATCCCCACCCCCTTTCATAGAAAAATGAGTTTTTGATACACTTCCCATTATCCGATTTGGATGAAATTTGGTACACACGTAGTGGTCCCATGACAATACAACATTAAGAAAAAAATATCCTACCACCCCTACCCCCACCCCTTCTATAGAAAAATGGGTTTTTGACACACTTCCCGTTATCCGATTTGGATAAACTTTGGTATACACATAGTGGTCCGATGATAATACAATAAGAAAAAAATATCCTCCCACCCCTACCCCCACCCCCTTCCATAGAAAAATTTGTTTTTGACACACATCGCGTTTTCCGATTTGGATGAAATTTGGTATACATATGGTGATTTAGATTTAAAAAGATCTACAGAGTAGGTAAAATTTTTTTTAAATAAATTCGTGGCTAAGCGGGTATAGAAAGATTTTGTTTCTCTTGTATTTTCCGTGGGCAACTCGAAAGCTGTAAACCGACAGGGGTCCACGACCTAATGATGTGATCTTGGACCTCCGTAAGTGGACAGCTTTCGAGCTGCCTACGGAAAAAGACAAGAGAAACAAAATATTTCTACACCCGCTTAGCCACGAACAATTTTTGTTTTCTTCATTCACGAGTACTAAACTTTACGTTTATAAAAAATTTAATTTTTGTCATTTCTGAACTAACGAAATACTTTTGAATCTTAATAATTTTTAAAAAACATGGTACCTACCTACTATTTTTTTAAAAGCTTTGTATAATTTTTTTTTTAAATTACCAACTTATTGTTCTCAAAAAAATGCAATATTCTGTCTCATAAAACATTTTCGTATAATTTCAAAAACAATGATTAATAAATATAAAAGTCCGCCATTTTGGATCCGCCATTTTGTTTTTTTAAAGTTTGAATTAAAAATTGTGTTAAATGTCCTCAAGCAATGTAATATTTCAAGTTTGAGACAAATCGGTTGGTAAATAAGAAAATCCGCCATTTTGGATCCGCCATTTTGATTTTTGGATCCGCCATTGTTGTAATAAAAAAGTAAATTGTAGTATTACCAGGTCACCAAACACGACAACTACCAAGATTCAACAGTCGACTTAATGGATTTAACTTTACTTAACAAAAACAAATTTCAAATAAATTAGTAAAAGAAATTGAAATTTTGATGATGTTATTACGATAAGATATCCGTATCAATTAAATATCACTATTTGCAAGAATCAATCTAGCAGAAAAATGCAGAAGTAAATAAATAGAGTTTATTCTAGATTATAATGAAATCGCTGATCGTGAGTTATTTGGAAACTCATTTTTCTATTGGGGGAAGGAGAGGGTGAGGGTAGAGTTAGAAATATATTTTTTGTTTGGGCTGTATTGCCATCGGACCTTTATGCATATACCAAATTTTATAAAAGTCATTTGAAGTGAAGTGTGTCAAAAACGCATTTTTTATGGAAGGGGGTGGGGGTAGGGGTGGGAGGACATTTTTTCATTATTGTTGTATTGTTATCGGACCACTATATGTATACCAAATTTCATCCAAATCGGATAATGGGAAGGGTGTCAAAAACGCATTTTCTATGGAAGGGGTGGGGGTAGGGTGGGATGATATTTTTTTTTAATGTTGTCTTGTCATCGGACCACTATGTGAATACCAAATTTCATCCAAACCGGATAATGGGAAGTGTGTCAAAAACTCATTTTTCTATGAAAGGGGGTGGGGGTAGAGGTGGGAGGATATTTTTTTCTTAATATTGTATTGTCATCGGATCACTATATGTATACCAAATTTCATCCAAATCGGATTACGGGATGTGTGTCTGTCAAAAACAAATTTTTCTATAGAAGGGGGTGGGGGTAGGGGTGGGAGGATATTTTTGCTTATTGTTGTATTATCATCGGACCACTATGTGTATACCAAATTTTATCCAAATCGGATAACGGGAAGTGTGTCAAAAACACATTTTTCTATAGAAGGGGTGGGGGTAGGGTGGTAGGATTTTTTTATCGATGTTGTTTTGTCATCGGACCACTATATGTATACCAAATTTCATCCAAATCGGATAATGGGAAGGGTGTCAAAAACGCATTTTCTATGGAAGGGGTGGGGGTAGGGTGGGAGGATATTTTTTTTAATGTTGTATTGTCATCCGACCACTATGTGAATACCAAATTTCATCCAAACCGGATAATGGGAAGTGTGTCAAAAACTCATTTTTCTATGAAAGGGGGTGGGGGTAGAGGTGCGAGGATATTTTTTCTTATTATTGTATTCTCATCGGATCACTATATGTATACCAAATTTCATCCAAATCGGATTACGGGATGTGTGTCAAAAACTCATTGTTGTATTATCATCGGACCACTATGTGTATACCAAATTTTATCCAAATCGGATAACGGGAAGTGTGTCAAAAACACATTTTTCTATAGAAGGGGTGGGGGTAGGGTGGGAGGATATTTTTTTCTTAATGTTGTATTGTCATGGGACCACTACGTGTGTCAAAAACGCTTCACAAGATTTGATAGATAGTTAGTTAGACAGAACATCTGAAGCTAAATAAAAGCTTGTAAAAAATATTGCGTAAAGGATTTTTTAAAGATGTTTTTATATAAATAATATATTTTATTTTTCATCTACATATTTTATCCCAGTTGGCGGCGCCCAGTTGTCCTAGACCGAAAAAAACACGTTGTAAGTATTTTTATTGCAGGGACACATTTTTAAATTTTTGAGTTATGTCTTTTTAGTTTTACGTGTGCGATATTTTGCATCACGCCAACAACAAAATACTGAATTGATCTGATATTGATGTGTACCGCTTGCTTGAGATTGATAGAATGACCTCTTGACTTCGCGGAAGGGAAAAAGTGAAGCGGCTCGAGCACGAAGTAGGTATATAGTCTATTATATACTCATACACATTTATTTTTATTTCAAGGCCACATATCTTTGTACTTTTTGGGTCGATTGAGCCAACAACAAGAGATCGGACAACAGAGCACAGTCAAAGAGCGAGCATTTACCAGAAAATTTTAAATTTAATATAATTCCGCAGCTAGCGCTGGCTAGGTAAACTAAAAGATCCGTGAGCCGGGACCGTGCCTCTGCTGCCATAGGCTATCTTACTCTATGATAATATGCAATCTAAAATTTAGTAAGCAGACTTTACAGTTCGCTAAAAAATACTATTTCCCACACCACCTACATGTAGCAAAAATCTTAAAATTTCGTACTTTAAACGAACATAACGTGCACGGCAATACACGGCACGGTCATTTTAAAATGACAGTATTTTCTATTTATATAAAAACTCTTGGTATGAATAGAAAAATGGAATAAAAATGCATAGGATTAGCGCTGAATTTTCTAAGCACAGTCGAACCTCTATAACTCGAACTCAAGGGACGAGGTTCGAGTTATAGAAATTCGAATTAAACTGGTTAAAATACATATAAAAAGAGCAGGGACCACTTTAAAGGTTCGAGTTATAAAGGTTCGAGTTAAAGAGGTTCGACTGTACATTATTTTTCTTATTTTTTTATAAAAATGACCAAGATTTCCGAGTAACGGTTGGGGGCCGACTACTGGCGCATTTACGCTACATATCGTCTTAACGATCATTTTATTTTCAAGAATACAGAGTTAAAAAAGATTTTTTAGAAAGCTTAGTTTATAAGAAAAAAGCAAGAATTTTTTTTTTTAATAATAAAAAAAATAACCTCAATATGCGGACGCCCTTGGAGTGTCGATAATAACATTAAAACAATTTTGTGACAAACCGTTTAAATGAACATTTTATTTTCTCTAAAAAAGGTCTTTTAAGATTTTCCCTAAAATGCTTGGTTTTTTGAAAACTGAATCAAACCTAAAAAAACATAATTTTTTTTGTGATCTTAGAAAATAACCCCAATTTATGCATACCAATTAAGTGCTAACTGTAGACTTGGCCCACTTTGGTGATACATCATTTAAAAGATAATATAGTTTTCCATAATTAATTTGATTATGTATACACACTTTCTGTAACTTTTTGAGAAAATGACATAAAACTGAATAATTTCGGTTTATTTTGCATATATATACCATAAAAATAATTACGCACTGTAATAACTGTCAAGCACCCGAATTTGCCGAATTATGAAATACAAATGGCCCTCTCTAGGCACGTGCCCGGCGTTAAGGGGTTTGATTAACTGGACCTCACATCGTAGGAATGTAACCGAATTTTCACACATGACCAAGAGACGCACGGATAGGTGTTGGCGTAACATACCTTGTGAGAACACACGCCAACCCCTCACCGGAGCTGCGAGGTCCGATGTGTTTAGACCGTATTTCGGCACTCTTCATAAAATTTTAAAAATCACTTAAATTTTTACCTGGACCACACAACGCATGTGAAAAACAGGAATTTAGCTCCAACAAATTTCTTGAGAGTATCGTAGAGTGCGCTTTTAGTGTGTATGCGAGTGGACCTAGAAATCATTGTGAGGACCCAACTCTTTGCGTATGTATTGTGTAAATTTAACACACACTTTGGTAATTTTCAAGTATGGTCCTTACATCGTCGGTTCTGTTCGGTTTGGTTTGGATACCTAAACGCCTTTGATAAAACGTGCATTTTTTAATTTTTTATAATAGCATAGAATTGTCTGATTCTTATAGCATCGTATAGATATTAGGGACCTATTCCATGTCCCATTTTTCTCAAGCCAAGTTTAGAAAAACATTTCCAAACTAGTCAGAATCTTTCATTTTGAAATTTGTATTAGAGAACTTGGCTTCACTTTTATCTCAATTCTTTTTACCAAATATCGTTTTTGCGTACTTGGCTTTTTTTGACATGAAATGTTTTTATTATGATTTTACTTCTTTTTAAAAGGATTTGGATAATATTTAAGTTTTAAAGTAGTAAAACATGCGGAATATTGTTCAAAACATTTTTTATTTCGTAAGCTAATAAACTTTTTCAATGCCTTATTAAAACTTTTGAGGTTTTTCTGAGGGCACGGCAGTGCCTCGCTAAGTTCGCGCTGCCGTACCATCTTTTCTTGAAACATTTCAGCCCATATTTGACCTATCTAAAACTGTACTTCGAAATGAGCTACGAATCTCAAACTTTGCACAGTTGTACCCCTTCATAGAGCTAACAACCATTTTAAGTTTCATGAACTTCACTAAAGTAGTAAAGTAGTTACGAAATTTCAAAAAACGTCGAAATTGCCACTCACTTACTGACTCACTCACCCATGTATAGATCATCAACATTCTACTGTACTTCCAGACATGCTATAAAGATGAAATTTGGCAGACTGATAGAAATTATGACCAAACCCCTGGAAAAAACCCCAAAATTCTAATTTACTCCCCTCCCCTATACATGTAAAATTATTTTAAAAGTACGAAAATAGGAACTATGATAAAACTATAGAAAACAATTTAAAAACACGAAAATTTTAATGTACTTCCCTCCCCTATACATGCAAAATTATGTAAAAGTAACATTGTCCACTTTCAGAAACGCTAGAGAGCTGAGCTTTGGAAGGCTGATAGGAACTATGATAAAACCATGAGAAAAAATCAAAAGACCTCAAAATTTTAGATATTGCAAAAGTTTTGAACAATATTCCGCATAGTTTACTACTTTAAAAATTAAATATCCAATCCCTTTAAACAAAAAGTGAAATCATAACAAAAATATTTTAAAAAAAAGCCAAGTACGCGAAAATAGCATTCCGTAAAAAGAATTGAGATAAAAGTAAAGCCAAGTTCTCCAATACAAATTTCAAAATGAAAGGTTCTTACTAGTTTGGAAATGTTTTTCTAAACTTGGCTATTACGGCTGTAAATGACTCTTAGGCACAGTGCTAAATTGAAGTTTGGCTGCAATAGCAAAGTTTAAAAAACATTTCCAAACTAGTAAGAACCTTTTATTTTAAAATTTGTATTGGAGAACTTGGCTTTACTTTTATCTCAATTCTTTTTACGGAATGCCATTTTCGCGTACTTGGCTTTTTTTACATGAAATAATCTTGTTATGATTAATTTTTTCACAAGGTTTTATTATCAGCCTTTCAAATCTCAGCTCTCTAGCATTCCTGGAAGTGGACAATGATACGTTTACATAACTTTACATTTATGGGAAAGGCCAGTTTTGCTGTTTTTAAATTTGTTCCTACAGTTTTATCATAATTCCTATCAGCCTTCCAAAGCTCAGCTTTCTAGCGTTTCTGGAAGTGGGCAATGTTACTTTTACATAATTTGACATTTATAGGGGAGGGAAATTATTTAAAATTTTGGGGTTTTTAAATGTTTTCCTATAATTTTATCGTATTTCCTATCAGTCTGCCAAAGCCCAGCACTCTAGCGCTTATTGAAATGGGCAATTCTACTTTTACATAACTTTACATGTATCGGGAAGGGAATAAATCAGAATTTTGCGTTTTTTTTGTTCGAAGGGTTTGGTCATAATTTCTACCAGTCTGCCAAAATTCAGCTTTGTAGCATGTCTGGAAGTACAGTAGAATTTTGATGATCTCTACGTGAGTGAGAGAGTGAGTGATTGAGTAAGTGGCAATTTCGACGTTTTTTTTTTAAATTTCGTAACTACTTTACTACTTTATGGAAGTCCATGAAACCCGGAGGGTTTATTTTTTGAGAAAATTTGGAAAACCCTAAACATTTTAGGTTTTGGGGGGTCTAGGGAGTTTTTGGGGGTTTTTGCAGCTAAAATTTAAAAAACTAATATAATTTATGTTAGATTTTACACATTTTTGATGCATTTCTGTGTCATTGTGGCTCTAGAGCGTTAACTTGGGGAGGATAAAAAAATTTGCCCAAAAACTGGCTTGGTAACATCAAGACCGTTAACCTGTGACCTATTCTCAGCTAGAATCCATGGTCAAACTTTGCTCCTCATATTTACCATAATCAACTACCTTTGGCGCCTGCATTAATATCTCAAGGCACCTTAAATAATATGAAGAATAGTAATATTAGCAATATATTTTATAACATATTTGTTATGTTATGAAAAAAAAACAGATTTGAGAATTAATTTTTTTTTAATAATTATTATTTTTATTGTAATGCTGAATTCCAAAAAATGTCAATTGTCTGTTGTCATTTTTAAGAAAGTTATTAAAAAAATATATTTTATTTTGACACCCTTTATCTAAAAACAAAACAAAATATATATATACCCAGTGGCGCACCTATGAATTTTTCCTGGAAGGGGGTTCGGTTCGGTTCGAGGGGAGGCTGTCGTATTTTGTGCTATTTTATCGTTTTATTTATGAAATATGTGGAAAATACATAAAAAAATCTTAGGTTTGGAGAGGGGTGGGGCGCGGCTCAAAAAATAACAAAATATTGATTCGATTTTAATTTTTTGTTTTGTATTTGATCGCTTGATAAGATTTAGCAAATTAGTTAAAAGTAATACTGATTTTGCTCTCGCATGTCTCTTTTTCGAGATATAGATCAAAAACTGAAAATTTAAAAACTGTTCTTTTTAAAAACACAAGGTCGGTTTTCTCATCTTTGCAGTATCTGGGTGAGATGAGGAATGTTAATTTTGTGGTTTTTTAAAGAAATTGATTCAAACCGACGGCGACTCTGTCTAGTAGATCAAAAACAAAAATCCAAAATTTTCTGAGATAGTCCCATTCAAATGTTTAAGGCTATACGCTGGAATGTACCTCGGAAACTATCAAACCGATCTAAATTTGATTTTCGTTTTTAAATAAGAGGGGCTTTCCTATGACTCCCGTAAAAAAAGTAGGGAGGATGTATTCTAAAAACTCGATTTAAAAAAAAAAGTTGACTTTCCTATGTTCACATGATTCTTTTTAAAATTATTATTTTTTTAGAAACAAAATTTCGGACTTCCATTGTCTTTATTTATGTTAAAGTCTCTCTATCCGTTTTCAAGTGTAAACTATTTACACTTGAAAATGGTTCGAGATACTTACTAACCAAAACGTCGTGTTTAAAATAAATAATGACAATGGAAGGCCGAATTTTAGCTCACACATATACTATACTATAGTAGTGTGAGCTATGGTGATCCTAATTTTTTCGAGAAAAAAAAAGTTGCTCCGATTTCAAAAATTTTTATATATCTTTGCGTTTCAGATGATTTTGAAACTTTTTTGTTGCGCCGTCTGTCTGTCTGTCTGTCTGTCTGTCTGTCTGTATGTCTGTCTGTCTGTCTGTCTGTCTGTCTGTGTGTCTGTATGTCTGTCTGTAACGACCAACGCGCATAACTCAAAAACCGCTTGCCCGATTTTAATGAAATTTGGTACCCAGGCTGGGTTTTGGGTCGAGATGGTCCCATTTAAAAATGAACAAAATCCACCGAACACAAGCCAAATAAAAGGGTGGGGGTAGATTTCAAAAATTAGAGTTTATTAAAAAATATGGCGTGTGTTATATCAAACGAAAGGTAATTGAGTCTGGAGTTAAACAAAATACATTTTAGTTTATTTCAAAAAAAAGGGGGGGGGGGTAAATTTCAAAAATTAGTGTTTAAGTGGAAATATGGCGTGTGTGATATCAAACGAAAGGTAATTGAGTCTGGAGTTAAACAAAATACATTTTAGTTTAAAAAAAAAGGTGGGAGTAGATTTGAAAAATTAGAGTTTAAGTCAAAACATGGCTTGTGTGGTATCAAACGAAAGGTAATTGAGTCTGGAGTTCAATAAAACATACTTCAGTTTTTAGTTATATTAGCTTTCACGTAGATACACTATAACTATAGTACCCAGTGTGAGCTTAGGTGCCCATAGATTGGCAGAGTTTTTTCTTCTACTTAATCATTGTCTACTAGTTTTAAACAAGGAATTACTTTGTTATGGATTCACTCGCTGGCATCATTTATGTAAAGAAATAACACAAAGACTTGCAGTGGTAATTTGATGGGGAAAAAAGCTGGAGAGGGCGGTTCGGTTTTGCACCTTTTTCACTTAAATATTTAAAAAATATATAAATTTATTTATTAGTTCTTCTATAGATACCGATTACACCAAGATAAAAAATTAGAAAAAATGTTGCGATTCCTTAAATCTACAGGGTGTTTTATCTTCTTAATTGGCCAAAGCATATCTATGGTTTATGATTTTACCTGAAAAAATACAAGCTTTGCAAAAAAAATATACTACTGTTTAGAAATAAGAACAAGAGGCATTAGGAAACAATAATAAAAATGACAAATAATCGCATCAATGACCTTAGTACATGACAATAAATTTAAAAAACCGCCATTTTGAAAATGTGACACACATTTTTCTAATTAGACTAGGTACCTATTCCCACATTTTTATGACACTGGACGGGTGCCCCAAATTCGATTTCTTTGAAAAGTCTCGGTTCGGTTCGGTTCGGTTCGGTTCGGTTCGGTTCGGTTCCCTCCGTTCCAAATGTCCAGTAAAAAGGAAAGCGATTTTTTTTAAACTATGCGCTTTGGGAGCGGGGCTTAACTTGCCTAAAAAAATACCTAAAAAAATTAAATACTGAGTGATACGTTTCTTTAAAGGAAACTTTTCACTGGCTATTTCACTTTATGACTAAGTATACCCTAAAAATTAAAAGTTCAGATGAAATTCAACTAAATAGTTATACTCAAAATAGACTATACAAAAACGATTTGAGCAGAAGTTCAATTTGTATGAACATTAAAGTGATAGCCTCCCTCCCAAAACGCAGAGTTATATAACAGTGCAGGACTAGGTATTCTAATTAGAAAAATGTTCCACAATGTTGGTAGCCGATAAGGTTTTAAACAGTGGAAGGCCAAGGCCCGTCTTGGCCCTTCAATTTGACGCTGCTGATGTCATATGCAAAGGGGGTCTCAGAATAAAAAAAAGATATTTTCCTTAAAGGAAAACATCTTTTTTCAATAAAATGTATATTGATTCACACGTTGGGCGCCTAATTAGGACTGTTCTCTTGCCCATATACATATAAGTACGGCCCTCCGCGCACTTACACAATAATTTTTCTCTTTTGGCATTTATACTTCTCAGCCCACTCTAAAATTTTTAAAGGCAATAGACAAAATATTGGAGCATCTTTTTTCAAAAAATATAAAAAATCAAAGGGGTCACATTTTCAAAATGACGATTTTTTCAATTTATTGTCTTGTACTTTTCCTAAAGCCGCTTTTTCTTATTTCTAAACAGTAGTAAATTTTTTTTTTCAAAGTTCGTATTTTTTCAGGAAAAATAATAAACCATAAACACCCTGTAGATTTAAGGAATCGCAAATTTTTTTAAAATTGTTTATCTTGGTGTAATTGGTATTTATAGAGGAACCAAAAAATATTTTTTTTAAAATCAAAATTGCAAAAGGTGGCTGGTTTGACATGGAAAGCCCCATATAATATAATTATATTGTTGACCACCTGTGCGTTAACACTCTTGCACATGTGACCTATGAAAATTCGGACCTAGCACACGATGTGAGGTCGCCTGTGCCCTGTATCCCAAAATCCTATTCTTTTATGTGATAATTTTGTATAAGTATAAAACTCTATTTCAATCTTGTATGTGTATAAAATGCTTTTTTTAATAGGCGGCTAAATTGATTAACTTACACACTTGACTGCATCTCAAAACTCCTATTTTACTTTTGTATTTGCATTCATATCATTTGATAAATAAATATGTGAAGTAGCACTTTTTTTCTCGAGCCAAAAGTTTGCTTGCTAAGGATGCATAGGGTAGCTCAATCTTACCTAACCCGAGCCCATGAAAGGTAACAATTTGCTTATGGATTTAAACACTTTTTGACACGTGAATATCTGAGGGCACGGTGATGCCCGACCAAGTTCGTACAGCTGCTGTACCATCTTTTCTTGAAACATTTCAGCCCATATTCGACCTATCTAAAACTCAACTTCGGAATGAGCTACGAAACTCAAACTTTGCGCAGTCGTAGATTTTTATAGAGCTAACAACTACTCTAAGTTTCATAGACTTCCATAAAGTAGTAAAGTCGTTACGAAATTTTAAAAAACGTCGAAATTGCCACTAACTCACTCACTCACTCACTCCTCTTCCCTATACATTTAAAGTTATGTAAAAGTAGCATTGCCCACTTCGAGAAATGCTAGAGAGTTGAGCTTTGGCAGACTGATAGGAAATATGATAAAACTATAGAAAAAAATTAAAACACCCCAAAATTCTAATTTACTTCCCTCCCCTATAAATAAAGCAACATCGCCTACTTCCAGACTTGCTAGAGAGCTGAGCTTTGGAAGACCGATAGTAACTATGATACAGTTATAGAAAAACATTAAAACACCCCAAAATTCTAATTTACTTCCTTCCCCTATAAATGTAAAGTTATGTAAAAGTAACACTGCCCCCTTTCAGAAACGCTACAGAGCTGAACTTTTTCAGACTGAAAGACAATATGATAAAACTATATGAAAAAATTTAAAAACACCAACATTTTAATTTACTTCCCTTTCTTATAAATGTAAATTTATATAAAACTAACATTGCCCACTTCCAGAAACGCTAGAGAGCTGAGCATTGGAATGCTGATAGAAAGTATGATAAAACCATGGGAAAAAATTTAAATAGGCCAATATTTTCATTAACTCTCCCCCCTATAAATGTAAAGTTAACATTACCCACTTCCAGAAACGCTAGAGAGCTGAGCATTGGAAGACTGATAGGAACTATGATAAAACTACAGGACAAAATTTAAAAACACGGCAATTTTAATTTATTTCCTTTCCTTATACATGGAAAGTTATGTAAAAGTAACATTGTGCACTTTCAGAAACGCTAGAGACCTGAGCTTTGGAAGGCTGATAGGAACTACGATAAAACCATGGAAAAAAATTAAAAAACCTTGAAAATTTAAGTAGGGCATTGCAAAAGTTTTGAACAATATTCCGCATATTTTACTACTTTAAAAATTAAGTATTATCCAATTCCTTTAAAAAAGAAGTGAAATCAGAACAAAAACATTTCATGTAAAAAAAGCCAAGTACGCGAAAATGGCATTCCGTAAAAAGAATTGAGATAAAAGTAAAGCCAAGTTCTCCAATACAAATTTCAAAACGAAAGGTTTTTACTAGTTTGGAAATATTTTTCTAAACTTGGCTATTACGGCTGTAAATGACTCTTAGGCACAGTGCTAAATTGAACCTCAAAAAGGTCTATTTCTGCCACACAATAAGCTGGGGGCCGTTGAAATCGGTTTGGTGGTTGTCGAAAAATAACTTTATTTCAAGCAATGAACTGGATAATTATATATAGGAAAATTTCGATATTGATTTTTACAATTTCCATTTTTTCATCAAAATAGGTTCAGTAATAATGAGTCGATGAGGAAATTAATACAGACACAATTGGCAAGGCAATGAGAGAATAAGTTCAGAACTTTCTCAAAATATCAAAATATACAAGACGTATAAGTGGTCAAGTTTGATTCTATTCACCATTTGGATTTTAAGATAACTGAAATTGGTTAAAATGTTCGTAGGGCCTCGTATTGTAAAACATCCACACATCATACATAAAATATCGGTCCGCCTGGGTAATAGATCCCTATAATTATCTTAGCCATTTGTTCTAGCGGACCGCGCAACGACCGACACAACATTTCAAGTTTCATACTTTTTGAGATGACGTCCCTAAGTACCTCACATCGTTTATGGACCTCACAATGTAGGGAGCTGTTTGACAGATTTTTTCTATTTTGACATTTTTGAAAATTTTAAGTAGGTTTCCACCTTACTGGAGCACCTCAAAAAGTTGTTTTTAAACATTTCATTTATCTCTATTCTATCTTGTCGTCCGCGCAACGCATGTGAAAAGTAGGAGTCCCCTCAGCGCATCTTATGTCCGTATAGGTGTGGTCACCAAAATAATTATATTATTAGGGCTGTAATTTAATGATGTACCATACTAAGGCGTGATAGGAAGTCAACAGCAAAAAAAATATACAGTGTGTCCCCGGATGGAGTTGACAAGAGGAAAAAATCCTATATGTTTGATTTTACGAAAAAAACTCACTCTTTATAAAAAATTCTTGTTGCTTGTTGAAAAATAAAGATTGCCATAATGGGGTGTTATCAAATCTAATATAATATAATATGGTAATATAAAAAATCTATCTATCTAGATTTATTTTGTTGATTGTCATATTGATTTTCAAGTAATAGGTTTTACATTCTAAAATGTTTACAAAAGCAGAACGGATTGTTTTTTCATCAAATGATTAACTTTTAAAAATTAACACCTGGTTAGATTTTGTTTCCCTAGATTTTGTTATGTTGTGATACAAACCCTTTTGTTTACATAACATTTTGCTTTACTGAATAAATACGGTCCTCTTCCTCTTGGATTATTTTATGTTTCTTAATTCGATAACACCTTGTACTATCTCAGTTTGTTGACAAGCAGAATTTTTTATAAAAAGTGATATTTTTCGTGAAATTAAAAATAACGATTTTTGTTCTCTTAATAATTACATGTTTCTTAATTTAATAATACCCTGTACATCTAATCAAAGATTTTATTATGGTAATCTTAATTTTTCAACAAGCAGATTTTTTTATAAAGAGGGAGTTTGTTTCGTAAAATCAAAAATAAATGATTTTTTCTTCTTGTCAACTCCATCTGGGGACACACTGTATAATATAGGTAGATCATGGCGCCAGTAGCGGCGCGTGTTCTTAAATAGTGTATAATTTCTGAAGTAAATAAAATTTTACATATTACCAGAGAAAACCAGTTATTTCTTCGATGATATTACAAACATATTATGGATTTTGAAAAAATATTATGTGGTTTGAAAAAAGTGTAGGGGCCAGGGGGGAGGGGCCTTGGGACACCCGATTTTCTTAAAAACCAGGCTCTATATCAAAAATGTAATATCTGCTTTATTTTAGACAATTATGTAATTTAAATGATGTAATAAGGCAAGATCAGGAAGAATAATTTAGGGGGTCCGAATTTTAAATTAATTTTAAAAAATCACTAAACTTACCAATGTTTTACAAGTTTTATCCAATTTTCTCAGAAATGAAGCCTGGTTATGGTATTGTAGACGATGGTATTTAATACCAGCGGCGTCGGGTAAAAAAACCACATGTTTGTCACATGTTTTACCCGATTATCTTAAATTTATCAAAAATTGTAATCTATAGTCGATTGTAGCCAATACAGTTTCCTTTTAAACTCTTTATAATAACGCAAAATTTAGCTTCAGATTAAAACTTTACAGGTGTCCGTAAATTAAATTACTTTATTACAAATCATCAAACACATGGGCATAGTCAGGGTGTCTCTCAGGGTGGGGCAACAAAGCAAAAAAAATGTACAATCAAATATTTATTGAAAACTTTTATAGCTCCCCTTTAATTCTCGTCTTACTAAATGAGCTAAAGCCAGGTGGGGCAGGTGAAAAGCCAGGGTGGGGCAAGTGCCCCACCTTGACTACGCCCATGATCAAACACATTAATTTTGTTACAGGTTTTTTCTCAGAAACTAAGCTCTATTGACAAAAACGTATTCTACACTTTCTTGCAGTGGAGCTTCGTAAACAAACTCTCCAGCAACGTCCGTAAATAAGGGTCATTAAAAAAATAAAATAAGCAAATACATTTTTCTCACCCGATTTTCCTAAAAACCAAGCTGTATAAAAAATGTGCCCTTAGGTTGTTTTAAAATCTGAGGGCACGGCGACAGTGCCTCGCCAAATTCGCGCGCCGTTCCATCTTTTCTTGAAACATTTCAGCCGATATTTGACCTATCTAAAACTCTACTTCGGAATGAGCTATATAATAATATAATATTTTTTTTTGTTTTGGATATATGTTGTTTTTGTAAAACACGCCTCAATTGCTTACGCGCAACTCATTTTGGATTGCCATGCGTGATACGGGCCAAATAGATTGTGAGAGGAAAGGTACTATTCGGCACTGCCAACTCGGCGCGAGCGATTCGGCGCTAGTCGAATCAGCGGGAAAAACCTGGCGCAGGTTTAATTTGATATTAAGTTTATTGTTTTCATATGATGTTTACAAAATTTTTATGTAAACTCACTAAATTGATTTATATCATGTTACCAGGTATATTTTGTCAGACGACCTTTTTAAAAACAAAACTCTCCTTACCTCTTCACCGGGGTTCTAAAGAGTCTGAAACCTAACCGTTGTCAATTGATTGCCAACTTATTCTAACCGTGACAATAAAGACCCCTAATCTTTAATTGGCACGGTTAGGTTGACATTCTCTATAATTCCCAGTCCCCCAATCATCATCCGTAGCTTAGTGTTAGCAAAATTTGCTTCACACTCGGTCGAGCCGGGTTCGATTCCTCACTAGGTACTTGGATGTTTTTGATTGTTTAAAATGCTTTAATTTTGCTGTAACCTTGCGAAACTCGGCGATTGATTCTAATTGGAAGGAAAGACAAAGTATATAAAAAAAATTCTAGGATACCGGAAAAGAAGCCAGGAGAGTATGTTTTGCTTCCTCGCAGGCAATATGACATATAAATTGGGAATTTACGATTTTTTAAAGAAAGATTGTGGTTCTAAAAAGAACTGGTTTTGTTGATTCGGTCCGCGTCCAATAGTACGGGCGTTAAAAGTTACTCACGCACCTACTAATTTACAAGAATTGGTATTTTAAAATTTTACAGAAACTAGCCTAAAATTATCTAAACTAACCTGAAAGAACATTAGGTTTTCGTCCAGGATTGTAGTAATAAAAGTTTTCAGCTTTCTTTTTTCCTCTTTTCCAAAAAAGCTAAAATCTAATTTTTACAAATAGTTTTAGTTCTGCAACCTAACCACAGGCCTTTAGGTTTGTAAGCTCATATGGGCATTATAATAGGGACCTTCACCCTTATAAATGCGACATTAAATGACAGATGTTACGTGTTATTTAGAAGCCCAATTTTGACCTTTTGCAGACACACATTATCCATTACCCTTTATTTATCTGTCAAAAGCCGTTCTTTTTGTACTGTAGGCAAAATTAATTAAAAAGTTCAGATGACCACTAAGGAAAAAATTGAAAAAGCAATATCAGTGATCGCCAGGAAAGTACACACACAGTAAGTAAATTTAACAGTTCACAGTCTCAGGTAATACTCTATTCAAAATTTTATTTTTTGAGAAGGTTTGACTGTAAATTATCAAATTTCCTTCTGATCCTGTTGCCAAACAACACTTACAAGTTTTTATAAAAAATAGTGTTCAATAATTGGCATAAAATTAAATCTGCGGATTACCCCGCATTGGTAGCTCTTGAAATAAGTCTGGTATTAAAAATATTTAAATTTACATTATATTTTGTCATAACGTTATATGAGCGGCAACACTTTCTTTATACTGTGCGTCCGTAAAGTCTGAAATCACCGATATTTTAAAAAAAACTACTAGTTCTTAAGAAAAAAGTTCGAAAACTTCGATTCTTATTCTAAAACACGGTATAGGTACCTTTTTTTAAAATCGTGTCGTGGTTTAGAATAAGAATCATAGTGTTCAAATTTTTGTCTTAAGAACGTGTAATTTTTTCAAAAATTCGGTGATTCCAGACTTTTTGGACGCACAGTATAAAGGAACTAGTAGCCTGCGATATTCGAAAATAAGTAAGGTCAAACACTATCTTTTAGTAAAGGATAAGGTTTAAACCAGGTAACTGCACATGCGTCAAATAAAAGATAATTGAAAATGGTACATGCAAAAGATCCGTTATATCTTCATACGACGCTGTAAGGATCAGACAATGCTACACTACTATAAAAAAATTTAAAATGTACTAGTTGAACGGGTTTTATCAAAGGCGTTTAGGTATCTAAACCAAACCGAACAGAACCGACAATGTAAGGGCCAGACAATGCTACTACTATAAAAAAATTTAAAATGCACTCGGTGAACGGGTTTTATTAAACCAACCGAAAAGAATCGACGATGTAAGGGCCAGACTTTAAAATTACCAAAGTGTGTGTAAAATTTATACACACGCAGAGAGTTGGGTCCTTACAATGATTTCTAGGTCCACTCGCATACAGACTAAAAGCGCCCTCTACGATACTCTCAAGAAATTTGTTGGAACTAAATTCCTGTTTTTCACATGCGTTGTGAGGACCAGGAAAAATTTAAGTGAAATATATCAAAATGTTGGAAATTTTATGAGGACGACCAAAATAAGGTCCAAACGTTACGAGGTCCAGAAATTGGACCTCCCAACGTAAACGGTCCTCGCAACTCCGGTGAGGGGTTGGTGTTCGGTTCGGTTCGGTTCGGTTCGGTTCGGATTCGGAACCAGACAGACAGACAGACAGACAGACAGACAGACAGACAGACAGACAGACAGACAGACAGACAGACAGACAGACAG